>JAZHYW010015059.1:0-217079 GCA_037355805.1 Ixodes ricinus | reverse complement strand
CCTCGGAACGCTCGCCAGACCCCAGAAAAAAAACGGAGAGGCTGCCGCCGGAGCGAGCCCTCGGCACGCTCGCCAGACCCCAGAAAAAAAAACGGAGAGGCTGCCGCCGGAGCGAGCCCTCGGACACGCTCGCCAGACCCCAGAAGAAAAAACGGAGAGGCTGCCGCCGGAGCGAGCCCTCGGAACGCTCGCCAGACCCCAGAAAAAAAAACGGAGAGGCTGCCGCCGGAGCGAGCCCTCGGCACGCTCGCCAGACCCCAGAAGAAAAAACGGTGAGGCTGCCGCCGGAGCGAGCCCTCGGAACGCTCGCCAGACCCCAGAGAAAAAACGGTGAGGCTGCCGCCGGAGCGAGCCCTCGGAACGCTCGCCAGACCCCAGAAGAAAAAACGGAGAGGCTGCCGCCGGAGCGAGCCCTCGGCACGCTCGCCAGACCCCAGAGAAAAAACGGAGAGGCTGCCGCCGGAGCGAGGCCCTCGGCACGCTCGCCAGACCCCAGAAAAAAAAACGGAGAGGCTGCCGCCGGAGCGAGCCCTCGGCACGCTCGCCAGACCCCAGAAAAAAAACGGAGAGGCTGCCGCCGGAGCGGAGCCCTCGGCACGCTCGCCAGACCCCAGAGAAAAAAACGGAGAGGCTGCCGCCGGAGCGAGCCCTCGGCACGCTCGCCAGACCCCAGAAAAAAAAACGGAGAGGCTGCCGCCGGAGCGAGCCCTCGGCACGCTCGCCAGACCCCAGAAAAAAAACGGAGAGGCTGCCGCCGGAGCGAGCCCTCGGACGCTCGCCAGACCCCAGAAAAAAACGGAGAGCTGCCGCCGGACGAGCCTCGACGCTGCCAGACCCCAGAAAAAAACGGAGAGGCTGCCGCCGGAGCGAGCCCTCGGAACGCTCGCCAGACCCCAGAAGAAAAAACGGAGAGGCTGCCGCCGGAGCGAGCCCTCGGCACGCTCGCCAGACCCCAGAAAAAAAAACGGAGAGGCTGCCGCCGGAGCGAGCCCTCGGACACGCTCGCCAGACCCCAGAAAAAAAACGGAGAGGCTGCCGCCGGAGCGAGCCCTCGGCACGCTCGCCAGACCCCAGAAAAAAAACGGAGAGGCTGCCGCCGGAGCGAGCCCTCGGCACGCTCGCCAGACCCCAGAAAAAAAACGGAGAGGCTGCCGCCGGAGCGAAGCCCTCGGCACGCTCGCCAGACCCCAGAGAAAAAAAACGGAGAGGCTGCCGCCGGAGCGAGCCCTCGGCACGCTCGCCAGACCCCAGAAAAAAAACGGAGAGGCTGCCGCCGGAGCGAGGCCCTCGGCACGCTCGCCAGACCCCAGAGAAAAAACGGAGAGGCTGCCGCCGGAGCGAGCCCTCGGAACGCTCGCCAGACCCCAGAAGAAAAAACGGAGAGGCTGCCGCCGGAGCGAGCCCTCGGCACGCTCGCCAGACCCCAGAGAAAAAACGGAGAGGCTGCCGCCGGAGCGAGCCCTCGGCACGCTCGCCAGACCCCAGAAGAAAAAACGGAGAGGCTGCCGCCGGAGCGAGCCCTCGGCACGCTCGCCAGACCCCAGAAAAGAAAAACGGAGAGGCTGCCGCCGGAGCGAGCCCTCGGCACGCTCGCCAGACCCCAGAAAGAAAAACGGTGAGGCTGCCGCCGGAGCGAGCCCTCGGAACGCTCGCCAGACCCCAGAGAAAAAACGGAGAGGCTGCCGCCGGAGCGAGCCCTCGGCACGCTCGCCAGACCCCAGAAAAAAAAACGGAGAGGCTGCCGCCGGAGCGAGCCCTCGGCACGCTCGCCAGACCCCAGAGAAAAACGGAGAGGCTGCCGCCGGAGCGAGCCCTCGGAACGCTCGCCAGACCCCAGAGAAAAAAACGGAGAGGCTGCCGCCGGAGCGAGCCCTCGGTACGCTCGCCAGACCCCAGAAGAAAAAACGGAGAGGCTGCCGCCGGAGCGAGCCCTCGGCACGCTCGCCAGACCCCAGAAAAAAACGGAGAGGCTGCCGCCGGAGCGAGCCCTCGGTACGCTCGCCAGACCCCAGAGAAAAAACGGAGAGGCTGCCGCCGGAGCGAGCCCTCGGCACGCTCGCCAGACCCCAGAAGAAAAAACGGAGAGGCTGCCGCCGGAGCGAGCCCTCGGCACGCTCGCCAGACCCCAGAAGAAAAAACGGAGAGGCTGCCGCCGGAGCGAGCCCTCGGCACGCTCGCCAGACCCCAGAGAAAAAACGGTGAGGCTGCCGCCGGAGCGAGCCCTCGGCACGCTCGCCAGACCCCAGAAAAAAAACGGAGAGGCTGCCGCCGGAGCGAGCCCTCGGCACGCTCGCCAGACCCCAGAAAAAAAACGGAGAGGCTGCCGCCGGAGCGAGCCCTCGGAACGCTCGCCAGACCCCAGAGAAAAAACGGTGAGGCTGCCGCCGGAGCGAGCCCTCGGCACGCTCGCCAGACCCCAGAAGAAAAAACGGAGAGGCTGCCGCCGGAGCGAGCCCTCGGAACGCTCGCCAGACCCCAGAAAAAAAAACGGAGAGGCTGCCGCCGGAGCGAGCCCTCGGCACGCTCGCCAGACCCCAGAGAAAAACGGAGAGGCTGCCGCCGGAGCGAGCCCTCGGCACGCTCGCCAGACCCCAGAAAAAAAACGGAGAGGCTGCCGCCGGAGCGAGCCCTCGGCACGCTCGCCAGACCCCAGAGAAAAAACGGAGAGGCTGCCGCCGGAGCGAGCCCTCGGCACGCTCGCCAGACCCCAGAGAAAAAACGGTGAGGCTGCCGCCGGAGCGAGCCCTCGGCACGCTCGCCAGACCCCAGAGAAAAAACGGTGAGGCTGCCGCCGGAGCGAGCCCTCGGCACGCTCGCCAGACCCCAGAAGAAAAAACGGAGAGGCTGCCGCCGGAGCGAGCCCTCGGCACGCTCGCCAGACCCCAGAGAAAAAACGGAGAGGCTGCCGCCGGAGCGGAGCCCTCGGAACGCTCGCCAGACCCCAGAGAAAAAAAACGGAGAGGCTGCCGCCGGAGCGGAGCCCTCGGAACGCTCGCCAGACCCCAGAGAAAAAACGGTGAGGCTGCCGCCGGAGCGGGCCCTCGGCACGCTCGCCAGACCCCAGAAGAAAAAACGGAGAGGCTGCCGCCGAGGCGGAGCCCTCGGCACGCTCGCCAGACCCCAGAGAAAAAACGGAGAGGCTGCCGCCGGAGCGAGCCCTCGGAACGCTCGCCAGACCCCAGAAAGAAAACGGAGAGGCTGCCGCCGGAGCGAGCCCTCGGCACGCTCGCCAGACCCCAGAGAAAAAACGGTAGAGGCTGCCGCCGGAGCGAGGCCCTCGGCACGCTCGCCAGACCCCAGAGAAAAAACGGAGAGGCTGCCGCCGGAGCGAGGCCCTCGGCACGCTCGCCAGACCCCAGAGAAAAAAACGGAGAGGCTGCCGCCGGAGCGAGCCCTCGGTACGCTCGCCAGACCCCAGAGAAAAAACGGAGAGGCTGCCGCCGGAGCGAGCCCTCGGTACGCTCGCCAGACCCCAGAAAAAAACGGAGAGGCTGCCGCCGGAGCGAGCCCTCGGCACGCTCGCCAGACCCCAGAGAAAAAACGGAGAGGCTGCCGCCGGAGCGAGCCCTCGGCACGCTCGCCAGACCCCAGAAGAAAAAACGGTGAGGCTGCCGCCGGAGCGAGCCCTCGGCACGCTCGCCAGACCCCAGAAGAAAAAACGGAGAGGCTGCCGCCGGAGCGAGCCCTCGGCACGCTCGCCAGACCCCAGAAAAAAAACGGTGAGGCTGCCGCCGGAGCGAGCCCTCGGCACGCTCGCCAGACCCCAGAGAAAAAACGGTGAGGCTGCCGCCGGAGCGAGCCCTCGGCACGCTCGCCAGACCCCAGAGAAAAAACGGAGAGGCTGCCGCCGGAGCGAGCCCTCGGAACGCTCGCCAGACCCCAGAAGAAAAAACGGTGAGGCTGCCGCCGGAGCGAGCCCTCGGCACGCTCGCCAGACCCCAGAGAAAAAACGGAGAGGCTGCCGCCGGAGCGAGCCCTCGGTACGCTCGCCAGACCCCAGAAGAAAAAACGGTGAGGCTGCCGCCGGAGCGAGCCCTCGGCACGCTCGCCAGACCCCAGAGAAAAAACGGAGAGGCTGCCGCCGGAGCGAGCCCTCGGCACGCTCGCCAGACCCCAGAGAAAAAACGGTGAGGCTGCCGCCGGAGCGAGCCCTCGGCACGCTCGCCAGACCCCAGAGAAAAAAACGGAGAGGCTGCCGCCGGAGCGAGCCCTCGGCACGCTCGCCAGACCCCAGAAGAAAAAACGGAGAGGCTGCCGCCGGAGCGAGCCCTCGGAACGCTCGCCAGACCCCAGAGAAAAAACGGTGAGGCTGCCGCCGGAGCGAGCCCTCGGCACGCTCGCCAGACCCCAGAGAAAAAACGGAGAGGCTGCCGCCGGAGCGAGCCCTCGGCACGCTCGCCAGACCCCAGAAGAAAAAACGGAGAGGCTGCCGCCGGAGCGAGCCCTCGGTACGCTCGCCAGACCCCAGAGAAAAAACGGAGAGGCTGCCGCCGGAGCGAGCCCTCGGCACGCTCGCCAGACCCCAGAAGAAAAACGGAGAGGCTGCCGCCGGAGCGAGCCCTCGGCACGCTCGCCAGACCCCAGAGAAAAAACGGAGAGGCTGCCGCCGGAGCGAGCCCTCGGCACGCTCGCCAGACCCCAGAAAAAAAACGGAGAGGCTGCCGCCGGAGCGAGCCCTCGGCACGCTCGCCAGACCCCAGAGAAAAAACGGTGAGGCTGCCGCCGGAGCGAGCCCTCGGCACGCTCGCCAGACCCCAGAGAAAAACGGTGAGGCTGCCGCCGGAGCGAGCCCTCGGCACGCTCGCCAGACCCCAGAGAAAAACGGTGAGGCTGCCGCCGGAGCGAGCCCTCGGTACGCTCGCCAGACCCCAGAGAAAAAACGGTGAGGCTGCCGCCGGAGCGAGCCCTCGGTACGCTCGCCAGACCCCAGAGAAAAAACGGAGAGGCTGCCGCCGGAGCGAGCCCTCGGCACGCTCGCCAGACCCCAGAGAAAAAACGGTGAGGCTGCCGCCGGAGCGAGCCCTCGGTACGCTCGCCAGACCCCAGAGAAAAACGGTGAGGCTGCCGCCGGAGCGAGCCCTCGGCACGCTCGCCAGACCCCAGAGAAAAACGGAGAGGCTGCCGCCGGAGCGAGCCCTCGGTACGCTCGCCAGACCCCAGAGAAAAACGGTGAGGCTGCCGCCGGAGCGAGCCCTCGGTACGCTCGCCAGACCCCAGAGAAAAAACGGAGAGGCTGCCGCCGGAGCGAGCCCTCGGCACGCTCGCCAGACCCCAGAGAAAAAACGGTGAGGCTGCCGCCGGAGCGAGCCCTCGGCACGCTCGCCAGACCCCAGAGAAAAAACGGTGAGGCTGCCGCCGGAGCGAGCCCTCGGTACGCTCGCCAGACCCCAGAGAAAAAACGGTGAGGCTGCCGCCGGAGCGAGCCCTCGGCACGCTCGCCAGACCCCAGAGAAAAAAACGGAGAGGCTGCCGCCGGAGCGAGCCCTCGGCACGCTCGCCAGACCCCAGAGAAAAAACGGTGAGGCTGCCGCCGGAGCGAGCCCTCGGTACGCTCGCCAGACCCCAGAGAAAAAACGGTGAGGCTGCCGCCGGAGCGAGCCCTCGGTACGCTCGCCAGACCCCAGAGAAAAAACGGAGAGGCTGCCGCCGGAGCGAGCCCTCGGCACGCTCGCCAGACCCCAGAGAAAAAACGGTGAGGCTGCCGCCGGAGCGAGCCCTCGGTACGCTCGCCAGACCCCAGAGAAAAAACGGTGAGGCTGCCGCCGGAGCGAGCCCTCGGCACGCTCGCCAGACCCCAGAGAAAAAACGGTGAGGCTGCCGCCGGAGCGAGCCCTCGGTACGCTCGCCAGACCCCAGAGAAAAAACGGTGAGGCTGCCGCCGGAGCGAGCCCTCGGCACGCTCGCCAGACCCCAGAGAAAAAACGGTGAGGCTGCCAGCCGGAGCGAGCCCTCGGCACGCTCGCCAGACCCCAGAGAAAAAACGGTGAGGCTGCCGCCGGAGCGAGCCCTCGGTACGCTCGCCAGACCCCAGAGAAAAACGGTGAGGCTGCCGCCGGAGCGAGCCCTCGGTACGCTCGCCAGACCCCAGAGAAAAAACGGAGAGGCTGCCGCCGGAGCGAGCCCTCGGTACGCTCGCCAGACCCCAGAGAAAAACGGTGAGGCTGCCGCCGGAGCGAGCCCTCGGTACGCTCGCCAGACCCCAGAGAAAAACGGTGAGGCTGCCGCCGGAGCGAGCCCTCGGTACGCTCGCCAGACCCCAGAGAAAAAACGGTGAGGCTGCCGCCGGAGCGAGCCCTCGGTACGCTCGCCAGACCCCAGAGAAAAAACGGTGAGGCTGCCGCCGGAGCGAGCCCTCGGCACGCTCGCCAGACCCCAGAGAAAAAACGGTGAGGCTGCCGCCGGAGCGAGCCCTCGGTACGCTCGCCAGACCCCAGAGAAAAAACGGAGAGGCTGCCGCCGGAGCGAGCCCTCGGCACGCTCGCCAGACCCCAGAGAAAAAACGGTGAGGCTGCCGCCGGAGCGAGCCCTCGGCACGCTCGCCAGACCCCAGAGAAAAACGGTGAGGCTGCCGCCGGAGCGAGCCCTCGGCACGCTCGCCAGACCCCAGAGAAAAAACGGTGAGGCTGCCGCCGGAGCGAGCCCTCGGCACGCTCGCCAGACCCCAGAGAAAAACGGTGAGGCTGCCGCCGGAGCGAGCCCTCGGTACGCTCGCCAGACCCCAGAGAAAAACGGTGAGGCTGCCGCCGGAGCGAGCCCTCGGCACGCTCGCCAGACCCCAGAGAAAAACGGTGAGGCTGCCGCCGGAGCGAGCCCTCGGCACGCTCGCCAGACCCCAGAGAAAAAACGGAGAGGCTGCCGCCGGAGCGAGCCCTCGGTACGCTCGCCAGACCCCAGAGAAAAAACGGTGAGGCTGCCGCCGGAGCGAGCCCTCGGTACGCTCGCCAGACCCCAGAGAAAAAACGGTGAGGCTGCCGCCGGAGCGAGCCCTCGGCACGCTCGCCAGACCCCAGAGAAAAAACGGAGAGGCTGCCGCCGGAGCGAGCCCTCGGTACGCTCGCCAGACCCCAGAGAAAAAACGGTGAGGCTGCCGCCGGAGCGAGCCCTCGGCACGCTCGCCAGACCCCAGAGAAAAAACGGTGAGGCTGCCGCCGGAGCGAGCCCTCGGTACGCTCGCCAGACCCCAGAGAAAAAACGGTGAGGCTGCCGCCGGAGCGAGCCCTCGGCACGCTCGCCAGACCCCAGAGAAAAAACGGTGAGGCTGCCGCCGGAGCGAGCCCTCGGCACGCTCGCCAGACCCCAGAGAAAAAACGGTGAGGCTGCCGCCGGAGCGAGCCCTCGGCACGCTCGCCAGACCCCAGAGAAAAACGGTGAGGCTGCCGCCGGAGCGAGCCCTCGGTACGCTCGCCAGACCCCAGAGAAAAACGGTGAGGCTGCCGCCGGAGCGAGCCCTCGGCACGCTCGCCAGACCCCAGAGAAAAACGGTGAGGCTGCCGCCGGAGCGAGCCCTCGGCACGCTCGCCAGACCCCAGAGAAAAAACGGTGAGGCTGCCGCCGGAGCGAGCCCTCGGTACGCTCGCCAGACCCCAGAGAAAAAACGGTGAGGCTGCCGCCGGAGCGAGCCCTCGGCACGCTCGCCAGACCCCAGAAGAAAAAACGGTGAGGCTGCCGCCGGAGCGAGCCCTCGGCACGCTCGCCAGACCCCAGAGAAAAAACGGTGAGGCTGCCGCCGGAGCGAGCCCTCGGCACGCTCGCCAGACCCCAGAGAAAAACGGTGAGGCTGCCGCCGGAGCGAGCCCTCGGCACGCTCGCCAGACCCCAGAGAAAAAACGGAGAGGCTGCCGCCGGAGCGAGCCCTCGGCACGCTCGCCAGACCCCAGAGAAAAACGGTGAGGCTGCCGCCGGAGCGAGCCCTCGGCACGCTCGCCAGACCCCAGAGAAAAAACGGTGAGGCTGCCGCCGGAGCGAGCCCTCGGTACGCTCGCCAGACCCCAGAGAAAAAACGGTGAGGCTGCCGCCGGAGCGAGCCCTCGGTACGCTCGCCAGACCCCAGAGAAAAACGGTGAGGCTGCCGCCGGAGCGAGCCCTCGGTACGCTCGCCAGACCCCAGAGAAAAACGGTGAGGCTGCCGCCGGAGCGAGCCCTCGGCACGCTCGCCAGACCCCAGAGAAAAACGGTGAGGCTGCCGCCGGAGCGAGCCCTCGGTACGCTCGCCAGACCCCAGAGAAAAACGGAGAGGCTGCCGCCGGAGCGAGCCCTCGGTACGCTCGCCAGACCCCAGAGAAAAAACGGAGAGGCTGCCGCCGGAGCGAGCCCTCGGTACGCTCGCCAGACCCCAGAGAAAAACGGTGAGGCTGCCGCCGGAGCGAGCCCTCGGTACGCTCGCCAGACCCCAGAGAAAAAACGGTGAGGCTGCCGCCGGAGCGAGCCCTCGGTACGCTCGCCAGACCCCAGAGAAAAAACGGTGAGGCTGCCGCCGGAGCGAGCCCTCGGTACGCTCGCCAGACCCCAGAGAAAAAACGGTGAGGCTGCCGCCGGAGCGAGCCCTCGGTACGCTCGCCAGACCCCAGAGAAAAACGGTGAGGCTGCCGCCGGAGCGAGCCCTCGGTACGCTCGCCAGACCCCAGAGAAAAACGGTGAGGCTGCCGCCGGAGCGAGCCCTCGGCACGCTCGCCAGACCCCAGAGAAAAAACGGTGAGGCTGCCGCCGGAGCGAGCCCTCGGCACGCTCGCCAGACCCCAGAGAAAAAACGGTGAGGCTGCCGCCGGAGCGAGCCCTCGGCACGCTCGCCAGACCCCAGAGAAAAAACGGTGAGGCTGCCGCCGGAGCGAGCCCTCGGCACGCTCGCCAGACCCCAGAGAAAAACGGTGAGGCTGCCGCCGGAGCGAGCCCTCGGCACGCTCGCCAGACCCCAGAGAAAAAACGGTGAGGCTGCCGCCGGAGCGAGCCCTCGGCACGCTCGCCAGACCCCAGAGAAAAAACGGTGAGGCTGCCGCCGGAGCGAGCCCTCGGCACGCTCGCCAGACCCCAGAGAAAAACGGTGAGGCTGCCGCCGGAGCGAGCCCTCGGCACGCTCGCCAGACCCCAGAGAAAAACGGTGAGGCTGCCGCCGGAGCGAGCCCTCGGTACGCTCGCCAGACCCCAGAGAAAAAACGGTGAGGCTGCCGCCGGAGCGAGCCCTCGGTACGCTCGCCAGACCCCAGAGAAAAACGGTGAGGCTGCCGCCGGAGCGAGCCCTCGGCACGCTCGCCAGACCCCAGAGAAAAAACGGTGAGGCTGCCGCCGGAGCGAGCCCTCGGCACGCTCGCCAGACCCCAGAGAAAAAACGGTGAGGCTGCCGCCGGAGCGAGCCCTCGGTACGCTCGCCAGACCCCAGAGAAAAAACGGTGAGGCTGCCGCCGGAGCGAGCCCTCGGTACGCTCGCCAGACCCCAGAGAAAAAACGGTGAGGCTGCCGCCGGAGCGAGCCCTCGGTACGCTCGCCAGACCCCAGAGAAAAAACGGTGAGGCTGCCGCCGGAGCGAGCCCTCGGTACGCTCGCCAGACCCCAGAGAAAAAACGGTGAGGCTGCCGCCGGAGCGAGCCCTCGGCACGCCTCGCCAGACCCCAGAGAAAAACGGTGAGGCTGCCGCCGGAGCGAGCCCTCGGTACGCTCGCCAGACCCCAGAGAAAAAACGGTGAGGCTGCCGCCGGAGCGAGCCCTCGGTACGCTCGCCAGACCCCAGAGAAAAACGGTGAGGCTGCCGCCGGAGCGAGCCCTCGGTACGCTCGCCAGACCCCAGAGAAAAAACGGTGAGGCTGCCGCCGGAGCGAGCCCTCGGCACGCTCGCCAGACCCCAGAGAAAAACGGTGAGGCTGCCGCCGGAGCGAGCCCTCGGCACGCTCGCCAGACCCCAGAGAAAAAACGGTGAGGCTGCCGCCGGAGCGAGCCCTCGGTACGCTCGCCAGACCCCAGAGAAAAACGGTGAGGCTGCCGCCGGAGCGAGCCCTCGGCACGCTCGCCAGACCCCAGAGAAAAAACGGTGAGGCTGCCGCCGGAGCGAGCCCTCGGCACGCTCGCCAGACCCCAGAGAAAAACGGTGAGGCTGCCGCCGGAGCGAGCCCTCGGCACGCTCGCCAGACCCCAGAGAAAAAACGGTGAGGCTGCCGCCGGAGCGAGCCCTCGGCACGCTCGCCAGACCCCAGAGAAAAAACGGTGAGGCTGCCGCCGGAGCGAGCCCTCGGTACGCTCGCCAGACCCCAGAGAAAAACGGTGAGGCTGCCGCCGGAGCGAGCCCTCGGCACGCTCGCCAGACCCCAGAGAAAAACGGTGAGGCTGCCGCCGGAGCGAGCCCTCGGCACGCTCGCCAGACCCCAGAGAAAAAACGGTGAGGCTGCCACCGGAGCGAGCCCTCGGCACGCTCGCCAGACCCCAGAGAAAAACGGTGAGGCTGCCGCCGGAGCGAGCCCTCGGTACGCTCGCCAGACCCCAGAGAAAAAACGGTGAGGCTGCCGCCGGAGCGAGCCCTCGGTACGCTCGCCAGACCCCAGAGAAAAAACGGTGAGGCTGCCGCCGGAGCGAGCCCTCGGTACGCTCGCCAGACCCCAGAGAAAAACGGTGAGGCTGCCGCCGGAGCGAGCCCTCGGTACGCTCGCCAGACCCCAGAGAAAAACGGTGAGGCTGCCGCCGGAGCGAGCCCTCGGTACGCTCGCCAGACCCCAGAGAAAAAACGGTGAGGCTGCCGCCGGAGCGAGCCCTCGGTACGCTCGCCAGACCCCAGAGAAAAAACGGTGAGGCTGCCGCCGGAGCGAGCCCTCGGTACGCTCGCCAGACCCCAGAGAAAAAACGGTGAGGCTGCCGCCGGAGCGAGCCCTCGGCACGCTCGCCAGACCCCAGAGAAAAAACGGTGAGGCTGCCGCCGGAGCGAGCCCTCGGTACGCTCGCCAGACCCCAGAGAAAAAACGGTGAGGCTGCCGCCGGAGCGAGCCCTCGGCACGCTCGCCAGACCCCAGAGAAAAAACGGTGAGGCTGCCGCCGGAGCGAGCCCTCGGTACGCTCGCCAGACCCCAGAGAAAAACGGTGAGGCTGCCGCCGGAGCGAGCCCTCGGCACGCTCGCCAGACCCCAGAGAAAAAACGGTGAGGCTGCCGCCGGAGCGAGCCCTCGGTACGCTCGCCAGACCCCAGAGAAAAACGGTGAGGCTGCCGCCGGAGCGAGCCCTCGGTACGCTCGCCAGACCCCAGAGAAAAACGGTGAGGCTGCCGCCGGAGCGAGCCCTCGGTACGCTCGCCAGACCCCAGAGAAAAAACGGTGAGGCTGCCGCCGGAGCGAGCCCTCGGTACGCTCGCCAGACCCCAGAGAAAAAACGGTGAGGCTGCCGCCGGAGCGAGCCCTCGGCACGCTCGCCAGACCCCAGAGAAAAAACGGTGAGGCTGCCGCCGGAGCGAGCCCTCGGCACGCTCGCCAGACCCCAGAGAAAAAACGGTGAGGCTGCCGCCGGAGCGAGCCCTCGGCACGCTCGCCAGACCCCAGAGAAAAAACGGTGAGGCTGCCGCCGGAGCGAGCCCTCGGCACGCTCGCCAGACCCCAGAGAAAAAACGGTGAGGCTGCCGCCGGAGCGAGCCCTCGGCACGCTCGCCAGACCCCAGAGAAAAAACGGTGAGGCTGCCGCCGGAGCGAGCCCTCGGTACGCTCGCCAGACCCCAGAGAAAAAACGGTGAGGCTGCCGCCGGAGCGAGCCCTCGGCACGCTCGCCAGACCCCAGAGAAAAAACGGTGAGGCTGCCGCCGGAGCGAGCCCTCGGCACGCTCGCCAGACCCCAGAGAAAAAACGGTGAGGCTGCCGCCGGAGCGAGCCCTCGGCACGCTCGCCAGACCCCAGAGAAAAAACGGTGAGGCTGCCGCCGGAGCGAGCCCTCGGTACGCTCGCCAGACCCCAGAGAAAAACGGTGAGGCTGCCGCCGGAGCGAGCCCTCGGTACGCTCGCCAGACCCCAGAGAAAAAACGGTGAGGCTGCCGCCGGAGCGAGCCCTCGGTACGCTCGCCAGACCCCAGAGAAAAAACGGTGAGGCTGCCGCCGGAGCGAGCCCTCGGTACGCTCGCCAGACCCCAGAGAAAAAACGGTGAGGCTGCCGCCGGAGCGAGCCCTCGGTACGCTCGCCAGACCCCAGAGAAAAAACGGTGAGGCTGCCGCCGGAGCGAGCCCTCGGTACGCTCGCCAGACCCCAGAGAAAAACGGTGAGGCTGCCGCCGGAGCGAGCCCTCGGTACGCTCGCCAGACCCCAGAGAAAAAACGGTGAGGCTGCCGCCGGAGCGAGCCCTCGGTACGCTCGCCAGACCCCAGAGAAAAAACGGTGAGGCTGCCGCCGGAGCGAGCCCTCGGCACGCTCGCCAGACCCCAGAGAAAAACGGAGAGGCTGCCGCCGGAGCGAGCCCTCGGCACGCTCGCCAGACCCCAGAGAAAAAACGGTGAGGCTGCCGCCGGAGCGAGCCCTCGGTACGCTCGCCAGACCCCAGAGAAAAAACGGTGAGGCTGCCGCCGGAGCGAGCCCTCGGTACGCTCGCCAGACCCCAGAGAAAAAACGGTGAGGCTGCCGCCGGAGCGAGCCCTCGGTACGCTCGCCAGACCCCAGAGAAAAACGGTGAGGCTGCCGCCGGAGCGAGCCCTCGGTACGCTCGCCAGACCCCAGAGAAAAACGGTGAGGCTGCCGCCGGAGCGAGCCCTCGGTACGCTCGCCAGACCCCAGAGAAAAAACGGTGAGGCTGCCGCCGGAGCGAGCCCTCGGTACGCTCGCCAGACCCCAGAGAAAAACGGTGAGGCTGCCGCCGGAGCGAGCCCTCGGCACGCTCGCCAGACCCCAGAGAAAAAACGGTGAGGCTGCCGCCGGAGCGAGCCCTCGGCACGCTCGCCAGACCCCAGAGAAAAACGGTGAGGCTGCCGCCGGAGCGAGCCCTCGGTACGCTCGCCAGACCCCAGAGAAAAAACGGTGAGGCTGCCGCCGGAGCGAGCCCTCGGCACGCTCGCCAGACCCCAGAGAAAAACGGTGAGGCTGCCGCCGGAGCGAGCCCTCGGTACGCTCGCCAGACCCCAGAGAAAAAACGGTGAGGCTGCCGCCGGAGCGAGCCCTCGGTACGCTCGCCAGACCCCAGAGAAAAACGGTGAGGCTGCCGCCGGAGCGAGCCCTCGGCACGCTCGCCAGACCCCAGAGAAAAAACGGTGAGGCTGCCGCCGGAGCGAGCCCTCGGTACGCTCGCCAGACCCCAGAGAAAAACGGTGAGGCTGCCGCCGGAGCGAGCCCTCGGTACGCTCGCCAGACCCCAGAGAAAAAACGGTGAGGCTGCCGCCGGAGCGAGCCCTCGGTACGCTCGCCAGACCCCAGAGAAAAACGGTGAGGCTGCCGCCGGAGCGAGCCCTCGGTACGCTCGCCAGACCCCAGAGAAAAAACGGTGAGGCTGCCGCCGGAGCGAGCCCTCGGTACGCTCGCCAGACCCCAGAGAAAAAACGGTGAGGCTGCCGCCGGAGCGAGCCCTCGGTACGCTCGCCAGACCCCAGAGAAAAACGGTGAGGCTGCCGCCGGAGCGAGCCCTCGGTACGCTCGCCAGACCCCAGAGAAAAACGGTAGAGGCTGCCGCCGGAGCGAGCCCTCGGTACGCTCGCCAGACCCCAGAGAAAAAACGGTGAGGCTGCCGCCGGAGCGAGCCCTCGGTACGCTCGCCAGACCCCAGAGAAAAACGGTGAGGCTGCCGCCGGAGCGAGCCCTCGGTACGCTCGCCAGACCCCAGAGAAAAACGGTGAGGCTGCCGCCGGAGCGAGCCCTCGGTACGCTCGCCAGACCCCAGAGAAAAACGGTGAGGCTGCCGCCGGAGCGAGCCCTCGGTACGCTCGCCAGACCCCAGAGAAAAACGGTGAGGCTGCCGCCGGAGCGAGCCCTCGGTACGCTCGCCAGACCCCAGAGAAAAACGGTGAGGCTGCCGCCGGAGCGAGCCCTCGGTACGCTCGCCAGACCCCAGAGAAAAAACGGTGAGGCTGCCGCCGGAGCGAGCCCTCGGTACGCTCGCCAGACCCCAGAGAAAAAACGGTGAGGCTGCCGCCGGAGCGAGCCCTCGGTACGCTCGCCAGACCCCAGAGAAAAAACGGTGAGGCTGCCGCCGGAGCGAGCCCTCGGTACGCTCGCCAGACCCCAGAGAAAAAACGGTGAGGCTGCCGCCGGAGCGAGCCCTCGGTACGCTCGCCAGACCCCAGAGAAAAACGGTGAGGCTGCCGCCGGAGCGAGCCCTCGGTACGCTCGCCAGACCCCAGAGAAAAACGGTGAGGCTGCCGCCGGAGCGAGCCCTCGGTACGCTCGCCAGACCCCAGAGAAAAACGGTGAGGCTGCCGCCGGAGCGAGCCCTCGGTACGCTCGCCAGACCCCAGAGAAAAACGGTGAGGCTGCCGCCGGAGCGAGCCCTCGGTACGCTCGCCAGACCCCAGAGAAAAACGGTGAGGCTGCCGCCGGAGCGAGCCCTCGGTACGCTCGCCAGACCCCAGAGAAAAAACGGTGAGGCTGCCGCCGGAGCGAGCCCTCGGTACGCTCGCCAGACCCCAGAGAAAAAACGGTGAGGCTGCCGCCGGAGCGAGCCCTCGGTACGCTCGCCAGACCCCAGAGAAAAAACGGTGAGGCTGCCGCCGGAGCGAGCCCTCGGTACGCTCGCCAGACCCCAGAGAAAAACGGTGAGGCTGCCGCCGGAGCGAGCCCTCGGTACGCTCGCCATGACCCCAAAGAAAACGGTGAGGTGCTATCGACGAGCGGAGCGAGAAAGCGAAAACGGTGCTACTAAAACCCAACTCATAAGAATGTCTGTAAAGTGCGTGACCTGTGCTCTGCCAACCCCAGCGCGTGGCTACGATCAACACTGGCAGCATATAATCGGCTCCAGATCACGTGGCCGCTTGTTCTGGCTGCGAGTTGAGGGGGCGAACGCTGCTCATTTTTCTTTATTTTTTTCTGCAACTTCGATCGCGTGTGGTGAAAAACCAATGGGTGTTTCACAGGTCATTAACGTCAGGCATCCGTTCTATAAGCGGTATTTGCGCAAAGTACAAAAATCGTTGCATCGCCCCTTTAAGGTAGAACGCCTGAAACCAGAAGAGGTCACATCAGAAGTGGAGCTATCATAACCCTTTGCATGGGACCAATACAGTAGAAATTACTCACGCCTGTCTGGCAGTGGATCCAAAGCTATGGCTGCCCGTGCGCTCGCTACAGCTTGAGCCCCGATGAAAGCTGTGCACGTGCACTCTTCACTTTTAAAATGCCTCAGAGAGTTTACCTTTGTAGCTAATGAAGTCTGCTAGTCAGTATTAACAAACAGTACACTATCACTGACATGTTTACAAAACAATACAACTGAAGTTGATGGTTGGAACCTCGTGTCACGTGTCTTGCATTTCGTGCGTCTCATATGATGGGCATTTTTACCCTGTGCTGTCCGGAGCTCTTTTCTTTTTGCGTCAAAACGTTTCGTCGGAACGTTTTTTTTTGTTTCTTTTTTCTGATAGAAGTGTAAATAGCTTGATCGAGTTTATTGTGTGGCTGATTTGTCCCACAACTTTCTTTAGATAAATAATTACAAGGAACACTGACATAGCTTCGTTTTAGTTTTGAGCAGATAATCGAAACATAGATAAATAAACCGTAATCGAATGGGATAAATGTTATAAGGCCGCCGAAAAAACAAAAACACTTTTGCGAGGTCGAAAAACGAACTCCGGGTCTCTCCATTACCGGTGAGGTATGCTTACTACTAAAATACTGAACTTTGTTATTCGGTCGGCGTTTTTCATCTTTCCTATAAATCCACCAAAATGGAATGTATCCAACCACACTCTAAGAAATTCCTGCGCGTCTACTTACTCGCAAAACACGCAAACAGCCAATCCCTGCGGTCTACGAAATGAGCTTCAGCGAATGATGAGGCGGAACATCCATTTGGACCAAAAAATGAAGTCTGCGCTGTGGCATTACGCAATGCAAAGCGTCATGCTTGCTTTGCGTAATGCCAAGGCTTAGGCTTAATTTTGAGGTTTAAACAGATGTTCCTCTTCATCATTCACTGAGCTGATTTCGTATATCGCAGGGATTGGCTCTTTCAGTGTTTTGCGGGTAAGTACACGCGCAGGCATTTCTTACAGTGCAGAGGTATTCTGGAGTGGTGGCAAAAGCCGCCGCGTGAAACGCGGTAATACTTTAAGTCTTAAAAAAAGATATGTCGTTCAACAAGCGGTTGTTCTAAACAGCCTGATTGGTTAAAAGCGTTTTAATTGGCCCAACATCGATATGTGGGGGAGGTCCACTCGTCGCATCCCATGGAAGAGGCTTCATACAGGGAAGGGGGTCCATATTAACAAGAGATTACGTACACATAATGTCACGAACTACGAGTGAAAGAACTGTAGATCACTTGAGAAAACTATAGGTTGAATGGGGCGGACGTGCGCCAATACAAAAAGTAAAATCACGGGCGTCGCGGCGTCGATGTCGGCGACGCAGCGGGATTGAGCGCTATAGCGGAAAACTGATCCGATGCAGCGCGCTATGGCTGGTTTAAAACCTACTCCGTGTTTGGTCATGTTCTAGTCCAGAACGTATGCAATACACAACGAGAATGAGCTGCTACCTTCCACGGGAGGCACGAAAAGGAAAATGAAATCGACTGGATTCGATCCCGGGTATTCTATGTCGGAGTCAAGTGCTCTGCCAACTGAGTCATAAACGCGGCAATAATGAAAAAAAAATTATAGCACTGCGTTTATCTGATTTCGCAGTTTGCAGGTCAGACGTTAATTATGATTCCAAAACGTTCATCTTGTTAATAATGAAACACGCCGTTTTTATCGCAACAAATGGACTTCCGCTTGCATGCTGTGAGTGACGTGGAAGTCTTGAACAACCTCGCAGCGAGACTGGCCCGTCTCGCTGCTGCTCCTCGCGTCGAGCACGGTGCTCATGGTGGTCGTGGTCCGCATGAGCTCCGTCCACACGTCCAGCAGCAACCCGACACTGCCGTCGAACAGCATCATCCGCGAGACCATTAGGCATCCGCTGGACTCCCTCAGCGGCATTCTGAGGACGACACCATCCGGGTGACCCGTCCCGTGCTCTAACACGAGCCGCACGATTCCTCAAGGGACTGTTTTCAGCGCTGATGTCCGTAGCATCATAGGGAGGGCAACACCTTTGGGATGGGCTGATCTGATGCGTCGTTCCGGCGCTTTACGGAGGAATAACCACATAGGGCCGTGACAACCGAGATAGTACGTCTCTACATTTGTGATGAAGGAAGGTTCGGCGATTATCCTGACCGCGATAGAAAACATAGTCCGTTATTTTTACCCGGTAAGGCAGGTGAAATCCGGAAACTTTCCTTCTAAGGGCACGATTGATTTGTTTATTCTGACAGGTGGTACAACGTCGGTACCATAAACATACGGTTTTCGAAAGTCTGTATTGATTGTATATTAAGTTGTTTGACAAACTATTTTACACTTTTTTGTTCTTCGTGCTGTAACGAATGCGTTTGTCTTTGAAGCTTATAGTTTTCGCTCTGTAAGATACGCCGTGTCTAAATGTACAGCGTCCATCCAATAATTCTGTGAACTGCGGAATTTGGGAATGTCACAGCTTACAGAGCAGCTCATACGGAGAAGGAAAATAACTCCGTATCTCAAGGTCTTACATTAGGAGGTGTCCAAACCAGTCCGCCTGCATACTTTCGCTCCATGTCAGGTTATCTTTTTAGCATCAACTCTATTCGGTTATTTGAAGCCGCGCATGCAACAAATGACAGTCTGTTTGCATGCAACTTTGACAGCCTCAAAATATAACTTCGCCTTTTTTTTCTTTTTTTTAAATTCGTTAGTGCAAGTAATATATTTACATACACATCCCCTTATTCATAAGATGTGTCAGTTCACTATTTCTCTGTTCGTGCCTAACCTAATCTCATACAAACATCGCAAGCTGTCAATCTCTCTTCTTGTTTTTTATCGAAACTAAACAAAAAGGTGTTTACTGCGTATTTTTACTTGTAAAACTATAACTTTCTAAAAACTAGAAATCTGTCTGGAAGAAGTAGTAGAGACATACCGTATTTGCTCGAGTAATAGCAACCCTTTTTATGAACAAGGCCATTGTGTCTACTTTCCTGCAGAACACATATACAGTCATTCATTGCGTTCTACATAAAGAACGCAGCGACTATCAAGGTCGAGAACGTGATTCTCCGCAATATGCGATCTGAGGGATAGCATTTTCGCGTGAAGACTTCTCTGTCCCGTAAATCGCTGCCATTTTTCTGCCGATTGCGGTGATTCGCTATTGCCGTGCTCCACGAGAAAGCAGGCCCACTGGCTTTGTTGATAAACAGAGCAGCTACTACTTAAACAAATACGGTATTTAAAAAAAGAAAGAAAAAAGGAAGACGTTTACAATTCTCTGCAATGCCGAATTGAGTGCAGCCCTTGAGGAGGAGGAGGAAGGGTACGGAGGGGTTGGAACGGTACGGAGGGGAATTTACCGTAAAATTGTGGGACCATTTCTCGGTTAATTTCTCCATAAATTTAGCGGGGAAATTTCCCCGCTAGATATGGCGGAAAAATTTCCCGCTAAATTTTGAGGAAAAATTTCCCCGCTAAATTTAGCGGAAAAATTTTCCGCTAAAGTTAGGCGCCATGTGACGCCACGAGGGTGACGTCACACGTGACGTGACCCTTGTGACGTCACACGTGACGTCACGTGTGACGTCATTATGGGAAACGTCCCATAACGCAACGCGCGGTTACGCCACCGGCGACGGCGACGCCGCTCAACCCGGAAACGGGCGCCTAGGAGCTGCTCTCTAACAAAGTGAGAATTAAAACAATAATGGGATTACGCGTCGTTGATGCAGACAGCGTTGACAAAGTCAAGGATCGTCACATTTATTGGCAGTGTAGGTTAATTTTTACATATCGAAAGTACTGTCCGAGGTTCATTACAATTCAGTCAAGTGTGACAGGTATTAAATTATTAATAGAAAAAATGTAAGTAGAAACTATCAAATATTTCACTGGTGCACTCCCTAAATATCTTCGACTAGTGCAAGATGGATCCATCGATGACTGTGAGCAGCACTACTTAATAAGCACCTAGAAAAATCGGTGAAAAATAATCAATGGTTCGATTGACGAGTGCTTGCTGCAGAAGATAGCATAAAAAAGCGACCCTTCTGCACACATTCCTACCTTCCCAAAATCTGCACGCATCCTCAACTTTCTCGGACTCCTCGGCACATGCACTCAAATGAGAATTTCAACTGAACAACAAACATCACAAGGTTCCCCAGGAATATCTTAGATCACAGTCATAAAATAATATCAATTGGCAGTAATTAGAATATTCGACGCGTATAGTTCTTATTCTACGTCTCTACGAATTGTTTTTGCATTGATTCTTAGAAGCCACGCTGAGAAAATGATAAATTTCAGCTTTTCTTGAGAAAAGATCGTGATGTTCCCAAGGACTGTAATGGCCTGGGCATCATAGAATGCCAATCAGAATTTTTGATATTTCATTGAAAAATTCTTATCTCACGGAATGTCCCAGAAAGTTCGCCATGAAGAGAACATGATCATGCCCGACAGTAATCTTTTTATACAGAAATTCATTCCCACAATGCAGGAAGTTCCCTCATATCAAGAAATCATTCCGTAATATTGCAGTATAACTAATTACATTATAACCCGCATGGACAAGTATACAATTGATAACATATTTTTATCATATTCGTACATTACGATATATATTGTTGAATTGTTCGGAAAGCCAATAGAAAAATGAGCACGACATCCACAAACAAAAAACAACAACAAAAAACATATATATATTTGTGTGTGTGAATACGAAATATTTTTTTTGTGGTGTTTTTGCTTCGGGCAATGCGCCATTTTTTTTTATTGCCGATTTCAAAGCCACTGGTAAGGGCACGTGCTTCTATCCCGCGAGAGCTCGTTCGATGAAGGCATTCTTTGGAGTTAAGTGCTCTCGCTCTCTCGTTCCCCCCTCACGAGTAGCTCGTGCGGAAAGCTCACGAATTGGCATTCCACCTTTTTCAAAATCACGCTTCCAGAGGTTCTAGCATGAAAGTAGTTCGCTTTCCACGAATTTATGAGCGGCCATGAAAGGCTCCCTAGCTAGAAACTGTTTTTTTTTCTTTTTCATATTGCGGATTTTTGGTTGGTTGGAAAAATCGTATTTTACTCAAATGATCGACATGCCCGGTGAACAGGATGAGGTAACTCGAGAAATAACGCGACATTATAGCCACTGACAACTTAAAGAACGCGGGTTTACGCTTCTTGTTTTGCGATTTCTCCGTCCTCATTGACTGCGGAGTGATAAAAGCTGTTCAGGATCATCCCGCACTGCGTTTCTTAAATGCGAAAATTTCGATACTCATTGCTTTGCCTCAAAATCGGTTCAACATGTAAATAGAGACATCTGAGCCAATAACCGAAGTTATAAGTCACAATTGACCCCGTACGTGTGACGCCACTGCTCCAAACAAACAGTTGCTAGGGGCGTTGCTATGGACGAATACATGCGATTGGGTTTCACGCCGAAAGAACGTTCGTTCAAAAATCGAACGTGGGATTTAAAGGTCTATAAAAAGATTGATATAGGAATCCTTGGTCTCTCACTTACCACGACAGAAGTGTGCCGG
Source organism: Ixodes ricinus (assembly GCA_037355805.1). Lineage (NCBI taxonomy): Eukaryota > Metazoa > Arthropoda > Arachnida > Ixodida > Ixodidae > Ixodes > Ixodes ricinus. The sequence goes on along the minus strand of JAZHYW010015059.1, from coordinate 196,366 downwards.
AAATCGGTTATTTCTGGAATATCTGCGACGGCAACTTCTGGTCTTCGAGACCGCCTCGAGATGCCAGCTGCAGACGACGAACGCATGCGCAATAACAGAAGTATATCATCTGCAACAGACTGAGTCATTCGCATAATGATACGATTTTGAACGTATCTTTATTAGGAACATGAGAGGTCTAACAAAACTAATCAGATCTATAAAAGCGAATTGTATTTGTGCGCGATACGGGATTCAGACGAAAATCATCACACGTATGGAGATCGTCTGCAAAACAAATGATGGTACTGCATTGGCGAGATATACACCTGTTTAGATGGTTTAGTCCATGATAATAAAGCAGCATAAGGCTCTCTTTTTTATTTTGCAGGTGGGCGTGCATTTTGTTTGAGCACGTCACCGCTGTCACCATGCATCATGGGATCTGTAGTCTTTCTGCACGCGCGACCACCACGATGGAGGTCTGCTCGATCAGAGCACGAGACGGTACGAGATGTCTCGTGCACGGGCGCCTACCACTTGTGAGCTACAGTTATGGCGGCGTCACGCATGCGTGGAGCGCTTTGTGAGATAGGTCTGTTCATTTGACTCTAACGTGATTGGTTCAAGACCACAAATTTCGTTTGAAGACTCTCAATATGGGAGTGCCTTTCTTATCTGCTTGTAACCACCACAGCGAGCAAAAAAAAATCGCTGGTTTTTACGTTTTTAGCAAGACCCAAAATAGGGAAATAATTAATTGGGTAAGAATGTCAGGTAAGTTTATGCTACGGACAGATCGTGAAGCAACAGCACTCTGTGTCGTCATTTCTATTTGAAACGCGTGCTGGCCTACACTTCGACGTTGATACACTTCACGTCATTGTCGTAACTTATCATCATTACGCATGACATGTTTTCACCCTTCTCTCTGGGATATCAAAGCCTTTCCGGGAGGCCTCCACCCGCTAGCTCGTGCACCTCGAGCGTCGATTAAGGATGGGCACGGCCACTCATCGCTTTCGAAATACCACAGAAAGCTATCCCTGATAACAAAAGTTTCGTCGCTTGTCACCAACCTAATACAACGCAGTCGCCTGCTCTATCAGAAAAGACCACTAGACCCACGAAGCCATCGCGTCGTCTGCTAGCAAATAGAAACAGGTGTAAATCTTTATTACAGGCTTCTATCATCGTTCTATGGCATTGAAACGGTAGAGAAAAGTATTCATGAGGCGATATTGAAAAGTCAGTGCTAAAAAACACAATATCTTTTTTTTCTTTATCGTGCAAATTTTAACCTTGTTTCGAGCCCCCTTGCATTTGTCCACAGCAACGGCCCTAGCAACGGCTTGTTTGGAGCATAGCGCCATGTTGTGACGTCATCACTTACAGGGCCAATAACTTTTTTTTTCGCGAACTCGTTGACGTTTTTAATTTTGTCTGAGAGGCTGAGAGGCTGTACTCCCAATACTGGAAACGTGACGTCAGATTTTGTAATAAGGGGCAATCACTGATCTCTATTGTAGTAGGCTGGATCGCGGATCGGGAGCCCGTCGGTGGCACCACCGGCGTCCATTACCTGACACCAGGCAATGCACGCAAGTCGATGGTACAAACCAACGTTAGTACAAACACACAAGAGTAGGAATATTGAAGCTTGTATGCCGTGCTCGAAGGCGAGCATTTCATGGTGTGCTCCGATCAATATATCGGGTGTTTGGAGATCAAATCAGTATTTGTCAAGCGTTCGAACGCCCATTAAAAAATCAAACCTCCCAGAGCATCCACGGCTGAGCTGGCAAGCTTGCCGTCCTCGGGAAAGCCCAGAAGTTGATGAATGTCGGAAAAGTTCCATGTTGACAGCGGCTTTCTGGAAGTGGCACTCTTTCTCGCTTTTCCCGTAGGACCTCATGCATTAGCTGGTGTCAAGTGATGGCTGCCGGTGGTGGTACTCGATTTCAGCAAGACAAGCGTCGATCCGCGATCCAGCCTACTACAATGGAGATCAGTGGGGGCAATACCAGGGCAGCACAGCTTGTTCCTGGCGGGTTAAAAGAGGTTTAATAATGTGAAATGAATTCTGCTTAAACACACGTCAGCAACAAAATACTGCGTTCTTTTTTTTTAGATTGCCTGTTTGATTTGCAAGTTATACAACATGTGACCGCACCCCATTGGAGAGGGCGGGAAAGTTTGAATGTTGGTTTTTGCATCACCTTCCTTTGCCGTTTTCTCAATGGCTATTTTGAATCTAGAGATAATAAATAGCATGCCGGAAAGAGTAAATCCTGGATATTGCGAAAACGTGTGTTCGTTCGGGCAGCTCAGAAATATCGCCGGAGATCCACTTTAAGCTGTCAGTAGCTATAACACCGGAGAGGGGCAGTTCAGCTGATTGCCATCTTGGCGGCCCAGTGAAGGGCCGTAGCCGCCACGAGGATCGCCAGCGTGGCCGCCGGTCTCCCCGCGTCGTCGCAGAACTGCTTGGTGGTCAGTCCGGTGACATCCTTGCCCAGCAAGAACGGGGGCTCGCCGCACTTGACGCCGCTGATGTTGGCGCGCCGGATCCACGAGAGGAACTCGCCCTTGCCCAGCTCACAGTCGCACTGCACTTCTGGAGGACAAGAAACACGACAGCTCAGTGTTCCTGCAACAAAAACCTATTTTCGTAGTGACGGCAGTCTCTATCGATCTTCGATGGAGTTATTCGTTTCGGTTTATTTTGAATAATTTTTTAATCAGGGCGAATTTAAATGTGTGTGTGTGTGGGGGGGGGGGAGTAACTTTAGCTCCTAGGGAAACTTTTTCTGTAAAAAGAGCGTACCAAACGTTTGGTTCTTGGTGAAATGGCCATTATCTTGGACCCTCGGTGGCAAAATGAGTGCACACCTTTTTGCCATTAAGACTGTGTGACCATTGAACAGTCAAGGTCGGTGCAGACAGGGGCCTTTTTCTACGTTACGTTACGTTACGACCGTTTACGACCGCTTACGTCGCGATATAGCGTAGCTTTGCACACGTCACACGAACCACGAACGTCCCGATGACTCCTCGCGTAACGTAAGAAATCGTAAGCGACCTTAAGCGTTCAGGCCCTATTTATAGAGCTTCATCGAGAACTATTTTACAACATTTTTTTTTGTTTCTCCTCTTTCTGTCAAAGTCAGGATGAGAGGGTTGGTTGTATAGACCTTTTCATTTTGGTAGTTGCCTCACCGGCGGATAGAGGGCGCTGATGCACTCGGCGCCATTAGGTTGCTTCAATTTGGTTAATTTCGGTCTCAACTTGAACGCGGCTATGTTGCTGTTTTACGTTATTTTTGCTTAATTTTGTGATACGATTATGTTTCTTGTAGCACACAGCCAATAAAAACACTGGTACTGAGCCACTTTGAGGACTACGAGGTGTATTTTAGCCTAGATTGCGGGCTTTTTTAACCAACTCCTTTGATGTATCTGATTATGGTCGGTTGCGAAACGCCTGACTGATCTACAGGGAAGATCACCATCGTCTACGGCCGTACCTGATGACACTATTTTCCAGAAAAACAAACTAATCAAGAGGCTAACACGTTAATGTAAAAAAGCATATCGACAGCTTGATTAGCAGTGTGCTGAATCGGCCAGAACAGATGAACTCGCGAGTTTACTACTCACTGTTTGGTTTTCGTGGGCACCCAACCTTTAGTGAACTTCGCAGACTAAAAACATATCGTGTAATGACGAATATAATTGATATAAACAAGTAATATCGGCTCGGCCTCTTTCTTTTTTATTCTTCAGTACTCGAGCACGTTTTGACCGGCAGAGTAGGGAATTTCTTAAATTATCAACCCTGCTAAGTACTCATAAGCAGCATTTTGCGATATTGGCCCTAGGAAATAAAATATTTTTATAAAAACATTTGCTTACTGAAGATATAAGTGACAGGCTCGTCAAATTAAATCTGGCATTTGTGTTCCGTAAAACTGGCCAAATAGAATGAAAGGGCGGAGGAGGAGAAATACCACGGAACGTTTGACTAAATTCTAGTGCTAGGCACCACTTCACGGACCTGTGTGAACAAATATCTATTTGTTTGAACAGATCCACTTTGCAAATTTCGGTGTCGCTAACCACCAAAAGTAAACCTCTATTCACCATCGGCAATCCTGGACTCAAGTAATTGTTATGCAGACGGCTTTTTTTTCGGCGTCAAATATTGGGGAAACCTAGATACCGTCAAAAAATAAAACAACTACGCAAACAAAAACACACAAAAAAAAAAACATCGTCATTATTGCGCATGCGCCGAACCCAAACCGCGTTTTCGATTTTCAAATCAAAACAACGTTATTTCTTTGTGCACGCTATTCTAAAACTCGCTACTGTTAAGTTGTCTGTGGCAGTTCCTTACGCGGGAAGTCCCAACCTTTGTGTTAAAATAAACTAAATAGACGACACTGGTTATCTAATTATAATCAATAAATCACTTAAATGACTGTCGAAATGGGAGCGAGCACGGTACATAATTTTTTAAACTTCATAAGTAAACCGACCAATCGAATGTTTGCGTTGCCAGAAAAGATTGAGAACGTCATACACATGTAGGTGTCATTATGAACAAACAAATCGCCTGATGTTGACGTACCATTACTTCTAGCCTCAGATAAAATACGAGTTAAACGTTCGTTGTTCATTTCCTCCGCACGTTTCCTCACATAATCAAAAGAAAATGTTTTCGATATATTATGAATACAAAGAACGATACTTTCAGGAAATATACAGGGTGTTTCAGAGAACTCAGGCCAAATCGGTCCTGCAAAAACTACTCATCGCAACGAAAAAAGGCTTGTGTCGTTTTGGTCCTAGGCCAGGGGCCCATTTTGGAAAATTATTAAAGTCCGGGATAATTAAGTTGTTAATTATTTTTGCGTAATTAACTTTTAATATTGTGTTTAAGGGCATGCTTTCAATTAGAAAATTGTTCAGCATCATCGAAATACACTAAATCAACAAATTGCAGAACGATAGAAGGCACGCGAAGCATTTTACGGCTTTCTGAAAAAACGCACAAATTCGACGGGTTTTTAAGTTTCGGTTTGCTATCGGAGCGCATCTTGGCCCCGGCTGCACCGCGCCCCGCGGAGAGATAGTGCAACCAACCTCTGCTGCGCTGTCATCGTGCGACGCAGCAAAGGCTGGTTGCACTATCTCTTCACGTATCGGACTACAGACGTATCGGACTACAGTTTCCGAAGTAAGGCAAGAAAGCGCGGTGAAACGCGACGAAAAACACGAATACAACGCACCCGCCAAGGCGCGGAGGGAGGGCGGAGCAGGAAGTTGAAGCAACCTAATGGCTGCTGCGTCACGTGATTCCAAGATGGCAGCGCCCATGCGAGGGAGGATGAAAATGTCTATACCAGAGGTGCACATCTAAAAAATTAGGCGGGCCAAAATTACGTTTATTGAAATCTGTGCGGGGCCGCACCTAATGCGATTTGTCACATTTTTTTTGGCTCCGGTCAGGCTTCCGATATCAGGTGTCATCGCGCTCGTTGCCGTCTTTAGCAGATCTCGCAATGTCATATCCGTTATGGCAGATCGAAGGCGGTTTTTGTTGAGAGTCATCAGTGAGAAGGTCTGCTCACACAAGCATACGTGCTCCCGAAAAGTGACGACAGTCTCAAGGCGTGGTCCACCAGGTTTCCGCACTTTTTCTTGTCTAGGTTTTTGTAGAACTCATGCAGCTGAGATTCGCGATGCATAGTCTTCAGCGCTGGTGGATACTGGAGGTCGATGAGCTGCAGTTGCATCGTCGTATCGGAGTTCTCCGATCCGACGATGCAACCTATGACTATTCGAAGGGGAAGGGAGAGGGTTGATAGCCTCCGTGGTGAAAGAAGGAAGGGATCTGTGGGGATAGAGCAAGAAGTTTTCGCGTTCCGTGTACAGCCATGTTGAGACAGAACCACACCGAGGACAGGGACGGCTGCACACGTTCTTTTGTTGTTGTTTTTTTTGTCAGCGGGATTAGTGGTGAGGGAAAATTTGCACTGAGAAATCGTAGTTCCTTCGCCAAAGACTGAAAAAAGTAGGTCAAAGGATTTCACTGCTGCTTGCCAAGCGGAGTGGGCGCTCGGTGGATTGAATGGCATAGTAAGGGACTTTCTGCGCTGAGCCGGGCCGCGGGCCGCATGCGGCCCGCGGGCCGTATGTTGTGCACCCCTGGTCTATACGATACACCCATTTACGGAGAGAACACACGCGAATGGACAGACAAGATTCCCACATCTGCCCGTACATTTATGTTCTTTCCCTACCCTCATGATGCCACGTGACTTGGCCACCGCGCGATGCTCTCGGAGCGGCAGCAGCAGCGGCCGAGTGCAGACTCACTGTTCATGACGAGTTTTCGGAGCAGCTTGAGGTTGGACTGGAAGACGAGCGCCTCCTGGTCGGACACCACCTCGATGGGGTTCTCGAAGAGGTCCAGCTCGCGCAGGAAAGGCAGCTTGCTCACGGCGTCCGGAATCTGGGTTAGGTGGTTGTGGCGCAGCGACAGGTGGCTCAAGTTGAGCTTGACGAAGGCGTTCTCGCGCACCGTCACCAGGTTCGCCTCGTTGATGCCCAGCTCCTCGAGCAGTGTCAGCGAGTCCACCATGTTGGCTTCCACCTGTGGAGCGAGGGTCTACGTCGTACAAGTGTTGCCGAAGGCGGATTATTAATGCGATAGGTATTAACTATCCCATGGAGCAAAACCAGCGTCATCTATAACCGAAAAAAAAGAAGAAACGCGAAAGAAATGCTTATTTTCCCATTGTCTGAGCAAGACGGCTAAACGGAACGTCAGAGAGGAAAGAATGTCTTTCCTCCTCCCCAGCCCTCCAAGTGCTTGCCCTTTCTCCTCTTGCCTGGCGCTGCCTTCCCATGTACTGCACGCCACTATAGTGACACGTAGTATAGGGAGGCTGATGCGAATAAAACTTTTAGCTGTGTATGAGGCGGCGCCATGTATGTCCTTGCTGTTTCGTGTCTCCGGTTTTATTATGTTGCCTAATGTTCACCAGCTTACTTGCGCCCTCAATACCTTCTTTCATTTTTCGTGGTTTCATTACAAATCTACAGCGCTTTCCGGGAAAAATTTAAGGTTCGTACGACCGTAATTATACGTATTCCCAATGAACTTCCAAAAGAATCAGCACTCTCGTGCATTCCTGAAACTCAGGTTTGTCTAGCGAAATTTGCCCGTTCAGTGACGAGCGGGTGAATTCCCCTTGCTGCAGCACAAATTCGCGCGCATTTAATGAAAAGAACGAGTATATCTGTTTTATGTGCGATAAGAACGCCAGTGTGAATGCAGCGTTAGTGTGAAATGGCTTCTTGACAGCGTTTTGCAATGTTCCTAGCGTCCTGTGACATGGCTTCTTGACAGCGTTTTGCAATGTTCCTAGCGTCCTGTGACACGGCTATACTCTTAGAGAAAGTCCAACCCTACGTTCTGTTCCATGTGAACTGCCATAGCCTCATAGAGTATATATGGCGCTAAGGCATTCACCAGCAGGCACGAGCACATTTCTAATCAAATTCTATCGACTAACGCACACGCGGGCTTCACGTATACGTGTCACCTGCTGAATGGTCTCGTTGTGCAGCTGAAGACTGCGCAGGTTCTTGATGGGTCTGATGATGTTTCCGATGTAGACCTGGCCGATGCGAGTGTTGTCCAGCGTCAGACGCTCCATGTGCTCATTGATGGCCGCGGGAAACCCCTTCTTCAACTCCTCCAGATCCGAGTCACGAATCTGCTCCGGGACCAAATGAGAGCCTGGTTGAGTGGTGAACAGCGCTGTGCGCGCCGATCCATACAGTGATATAGAGACTAAAGGCTGCTACAGGATACTTCAATCCGTCGGCAGATCGAGGCCATTCAAAACGACTCGGAGAGGCGAAGAGCCCTAACCATTTGCAAGTACATTACAGGCGGATACTATTAGTGTGTTTCATTACTCTAAAAAGCTTGCGCACGATTATGTATGGCATTCGCAAAATTTAAAAGCAACTTATGAGATGACTTTTCGAAGTACAAGCAAGACTCTAAGGCCAAGAACCACGCGAGAAATAGCTTTTCCAGCGCTGTACGTGAGGCGTCGACTTCGATATACACTTCCCCCGTTAGTTCAGAACCCAGAACTATCACGATATCAAATGTCCCTTCACTTAAATTGGACGTGAGTTGACGTCAGCACGTCGTCACTAGACAAAGCAAAGCAGAATGCACCACGTTACCCTACGAAGAATACGTTCTGAGGTAGATGTTCCGGTGACGGGGTCACGATGCGTGAGAAAGATTTGTTTTAGGTGCAGCGTAGTTCTCCAAATGTAAAGACTTCTTCACACGCTCAAGAACTGCGTCGAAATCAATAGGACTTAATTGTCTCCTATATATTTTACAACCACCTCCAAAGCTTACCAAGCGCAATTCTTCGAGAAGGTTGAGCGGTGATAAAAGCTAATATTACCGACAGAGACCTAGTATGTTATTGACAATGCACTTATCAACGCCTTGTTCTACGCTAGTGCTGCTCTACACTAAAAAAAAAGAGAAGAAGAAACGTTGGCAAGTTTAATTTATTGCAGAACACGAAGACAGCGAACGATATAACTATCCCAGCGAATTATGCAGCTCAGAGCCAAGCGCACATTGCATATTTTAGATTAATGTTTCGGCTTCGTTATTCTCTGGAATCCTTCGTTGTTCGCCGCGCTTGGCTGTCTCCCTTTTTCTGCAAGAAAGTGAACTCACCCGCATATATTGTTTTTTCGAGTTTACGCTAAAACATCCACACTCTGAAATCAGGAGCCTGTACTTTTCCGCAAAACACGTGGGAAAGTCCATCGCCGCAATCTACGGAGGGAGTTGGGCGAATGACGGGGCTGCTCATATCTAGACACTGTCTGCGCTGTGTATGACGTTTGACAACGTACGGCGCAGTGTGCTATTTTAGATCCGAATGTCCGAATGCATATTTCCGTAGACTGCAGCAACTGCGGGAAAGTAGGCTCTAAAGAAGTCTCGGAGGGCAAAGCATGTGCGCCGACGTGCCTGCATCTCGTGGAGGGAAATGTTGGTTTCGGCCATCTTCTCGAGGTCGCCGAGCAGGCTGTTGACGTGGGTGCCCGCCCAGCGCAGCGTGAGTCTGCCGTCGGCGTCCATGTCGCACTCGCACTCGTCCGGCAGCATGGTGAGCTGGTTGCACAGGGTGGCTGACGCGGAGCCGCACCAGCAGGACAGGAACCAGGCGGCCGCGAGCGCGGACAGGGCGCGGCGGCGGCGCCACGGCAACGGCACCACCTTTGGTCACCGGACACGCCGGTTACATTCATTCGCGTGGTGCCACGAGCGGCCACAGTACTTGAAGAAGCGCTCACACTGCTAATATACAAAAGGCAGTCTTTAGGGATACTGTCCGAGGCGTGTTTGTTTCTTGTATGACGGTCACATTGGTCATACAATCTGTCTGCAGACATCCTCAGGTATGAAGCAAACGCACTTCGAATATGCTTGACGCGTGACAGAATTTTCTGCGCGTAGATAATTCTGTGATCATGTCCGCCGCGAACACCGTGTCTTTTGTAGGATGCATGAGCAGCGCAACCCCGACTTCAAGCTGCAGTCTTTAGTTCGTAGAGACTTCTAGTATACACCGTTTACGGCTATACGAGCAGGAGCTCGCGCTGTTACTTCGAGCCGAATAGGTTAAGCACGCACCCGCTAGGCCCGCAATCCGCCAGTGCACGGTCTACTGAAACTCTATCGGTATGGAGTCGGCACGCTAACATTTCACTCGGGCTGAAAGTGTTAATAGGGAGTTTTCGTAGACCGCGTTTCCCCCTCCGCTAAGCCCTCCGCAACGAAGAAGCCAATATGGCGCCTGCGCGCCGATGGCCTTGGCTGTAGAGTTCCGGGTATCGTAGCGGGTTGCGGAGAACGTTGCGGGACGATGAAAACGATCTACGATAACTTCCTAATAATACTGTTTTTTTTCGCAAAAAAAAAAGCTTAGTCAGGTGGTTTAAAGATTGATACCTTTATTACATGGAAGCGTAAGTCCCCGATAAAATATACGGGGCTTAAAGTTATTAGGGAGTTTTCGTAGATGGTTTTCGCCGTTCCGCAACGCTCTTCGCAACCCACTACGATACCCGGAACTCTACAGTCAAGGCCATCGGCGCGCAGCGGCTCCTTCGTGGCGGAGGGCTTAGCGGAGGAAAACGCGGTCTACGATAACTCTATAATTAGAGAGTTTTCGTAGACCGCGTTTGTGATTGTGTGGAAACTATATCTCATTTATTATGTGATTGTGCACTTTACGACGCAGATAAAGAACTTTTAAAGCGCATTCTTTCACATTTAGAGGACCGGCCATTTACTACGTCCAAAATACAGGGGCCCTTATGCGATTTTTATCAGTAACTCGCCTCGAGTTCTGTTTGTAAAAAGTTATCTACTCTTCATTATTTGTTTTCGTATAGAGGACTATCCGTTTTATAATTCTTGCAAGTGTACATGTGCGCAACTGAACTTCGCGCTGGCGCGTACAAAGACTCGAGTGTTTTTGGATGAACATTGGTGACAATCCAGCACGCACTTTTAGTATCTTAGCTTTAGTGCCATATTGGAAACTGCGGCATTCTTTTGATGATTGATTCTGCCCTTACGGTGTTAACGTGAGTGTTAGTATGTTACCTTTATCTCCTCTACTTTTCTTTCCTCCTTCTTTTATCTCCTCATCCCCTTCCCAACTCAGAGTAGCCAACCGAGGCAGGCCGCCTTGGTTAACCTCTCCGTTTTCTGCTCCTGCTCAGCACCCACAAATATGGCGTCTAGTGAATACTCCCTATAAGGCTATAAGACGTTTCCTTGCTTGCTTCACCCTCTTTGATACCATTCATTCTAGAAAGGTGTCCTTATCTAACAGATGTCTGCATTTATATCAGCACTGGCACTTTGCTTACGAAGATATGAATGATATAATTATCGTAACCGCCAAATGCTCGGTCAGGTCTCCAGGAGTTAGATGGAATATCTAATTACCGGTCTTCAGAAATGATTCAGCGTGCATTTATAGATTTTTTTTTCTGGTAAATTCCCAAAACCAATACGGACAATGCACGATCCTTTCCATTTTCAGAATCCTGTGACCCCACGCAGACACTGCTGTTCTCGGAACGGGTCTCTCAAACTAAACCAAACACGGTGTTTTATAAGAATCTGGAATTTCTTGAGACAATAGGTATATATATATATATATATATATATATATATATATATATATATATATATATATATATATATATATATATATATATATATATATATATATATATATAAAATCTTGCTCAGTCATAAGTTTTAAATAAAACATGGAGTTTTCTTACGAAGTGGTATGGAATTAAGGCTTTTTGATGTCAAAGGAAAAAGAAACCGTTCTGGGCTGTTGCGACGTGTGCTTATAATTTGAGTCAGAAAAGAAAGAAAAAATCCTCACGTTGGTTCGTTTTTTTTTGTTTTTTTTTAGGATATCTAATAAACATTCGGAATGACCCACAGCAATGTTGTACCCTGACGTGAAAAGGACTTGAGTTGCATGTGTGGCTTTGTAGGCTTTTTTTATTTTAGGGGCGAAGCTCCTTAAGGCGTGGGTCTGTCCCTCCTTTGTGGGTATGTAGCCACTTCGAGGTTTAGTTTATGAATGGCTCAAGAGATGGCGTGTTCCGGAATTAACTTTATGTAGAGATGACAGATGGCGCGTCGACGCCGCCAAGATCCGGCCGTGCGAGAGCGGGAAGCCGAATCGCGTCGTCAGTCTGCTCGGCGACGCCGCCAAGATCCGGCCGTACGAGAGTGGGAAGCCGAAGCGGCACGGCAACGTCGCCAAGATCCGGCCGTACGAGAGCGGGAAGCCGAAGCGGCACGGCAGCGGCGCCAAGAGGATCTGCAGAACGTCAGGGAACGGGAAGCGGCAAGAAAGCGCGCGTATCGGCAGGCAGACCCCGATGCAGCAGAGCTCGTGAGGCGTCTGCAAAACGCATCAGGCGAGCTCAGCCCGAAGGTGCCGACGCGCGGTTTAAGCGAGACTTTCTAGACGTTTCGTTCGGCCATAGCTGTGTGTGTGTGATAGATTGTGGTTTGGATACACACACACACAGTGTTTCTCACGTCTTTACATGGCGATGAGTGGGCGAATTAACGGAAGAATCGCTGGTTTACCGACGATTCACTCCGGAGCTTCGCCCACTCATCATCATTCACCACGTGGATATGCTGTGACTTTTTATTTTCTAGCTCGACTGAGGAAGTATTTATTATTAATATTGTGTAAAATAAGATGCCTGCATCTTATTTTAGATGCAGACAAGTAAGAGGCCTGCATCTTATTTGCCCGTACCTACCTGTCCACGCTTTCCTGGTAAGTTCCACTGCCATATCTGCAACGACATGAAATAAAAACGTTTCTCACTTAACACCAGCTTCCTGGCACTAGTGAGACCCAAGAATACTCGAACGCAACGCCACTGACCAAGAAGCGTCTTCGTCGCGGTGGAATCCCAAGGATAAAAGCGGACATTTTCTTTCAGTCTCCCTCTCTCTCTCTAAAAACATGATGACGCAGCTGTGGTGACAGTGCCTACAATGCGATTTCCAGCAGTCCGCCATCAAGCTTTGCGATTCCCGCTGTGACGATATTTAAATGCTGCTCATTCAGCGGACCGGAAGACTGGGTATACGCATTCCACCTTGACTCGTGACGATCAAATCGACATGCATTCGAGTAGTGGATGGTTTGTACCCAATTGCTGGGATGACGAGAATATACCTATTGCTATAGACCTTTCTAAAAAAGAGCGTGTGGCCGGTGCCATCTTGAGTGTTCGTGCGTATGGCGCGTGCTTTCCTCGCTTTCCGAAGCGACGAACACGCACGTGCGGAGCTGTGAAGACCGCACGCGGGACTGTGATTTTGTAAACATTAAAAAAGTCTATATTACCCAAGCATCAAGGAGAGTGCAGGCATTGGTGTTCCACACGCCGCACGTGCTCGCGTCAGCAATAGTAACTCTTCTAAAGCAAATACCTAAAACAAATGGAATATTGCACGCGCGTTCGTCAACGCTTTATTTTGGTTATTTACTTTGATTGTTTTATACAGGGAAGGCGTGCGCGTGTGATGCTCTCCTTGATGCTTGGGTAATATAGTAGAAATAGGTATCATGGTCCCTGCTCAATTCGATGCGCTGCAATCGCATTCATGTAAACGTATCCATAGACTAACTTTAACAATGCGTGGAACTCAGACCGCGCCCTGTGCCCTGCCAACCCAAACGCGTGGCGGTGTTAAAAACATTGGCGGCGTGACCGCTTTTTCTGGCGGCGAGTTTAGGAGGTAAACGGTGCTCGTTTTTCTCAAATATTTACTGCGACTGCCACTGCATCAGAAAAAAGAAAAGAAAAAAGTAACGTGTTTTATAGGTTATGAATGTCAAGGAATAAAACAAAGCTGCATTTATTCAGAGTAGAAAAATAGTTGCATTGCTTCTTTAAAATGGAATCAGACTCCCAATGGACGAAGGTAGCCAAATCACGTATTTTAAAAGCACAATATGTATAAAAAAACTCCTTATCATTAACTTAGGGAAAACAGAGCAGATAAGGATATAATGTAAAATTATTAAATGTAATGTAAAGTTATTAAAAATGTGTGATTTGAAAAAAAAAGGGGGGGGGGTTTGCTTCAAAAAGTATTTTTAGCTATAGTGGACAAAACGTGCAATACTGTATATTTGAAGTAGATGCATCGTAGATAACTCCCGTAAAAAAAATAATAAAAGAAAGCCTTTTGATTTGCGCAGCAAATTTAAGAAAGATATCGGCGCGTTATAGCACGCCCCCGACTCTCCTGGCCGGAAAACGGGGAGGAAGTATTGACTTCAAGACGAGCTATCGACATGGCCCTGAAACCAGCAACCTCCTGCCAAGAACGTACTGATTCATTCCCAGCTAGTCAACAATGCGGCGATAGCCAAATGCGTCGCTCGTAGCAACGGTCAAGCAAACTGATTGGGAACGCCGGAAACCCTACTACCGGACACAACGACTACGCGACACTCGTTCGAGACAGTCTGAACCTTTTCAACACCGATATGCACCACCACACATTTTTGCTCCCCTTAGTCAGGTCTAAACCGGGCTCCATACCGCATAGAAATAAATGAAGACCAACTGCTTTCGGCAGCTTCGTCGCGCCTAACGGTATAGTGACGACATCTGTACAATAGTTCATAGTATGCACAAGACTACATAGATCGAACAGTTTCGTCGAGTAATTCAATCAGTATCGTATACTCCACGAGTTAAAAAGAGTCGTGATTTCTCCTTAAGAAATATAGGAATGAAAATACCTCACGAGGATGCCCACGTTTCGTACGCACACCCCATTGGATGAGTACCGAACCCGGTTTGTCTATATATAAACGGGTCATGAGAGCCACGCTGGAAATAAACTTACACAATGACGGTTGTCTGCGTGCATGCTGCGAAGCTTAGTTGTTCTTTCGCGTTTAGAAGACAGTTTAGTTAACACGAATTAGAGTTGAAGCATCGTGGGCGTACGTACATTCATCGTCCTGGATTCCTCGGCACCGATCGCGATTGTTTTCAGCGGCAGCGCCGCTGTTATCTCGGCGAGCCGATTTTTCTCCCTGAGACGGTGGGTAGCCAAACGCGGGACAAGACGAGCTCTTCCCGTATCTCGATCAGGGCCTTGTCTAATCGGCATTGCGCGAGCTCGTTTCTCCCAGTGCGCGGAATGCATTTTCCTGCCAGATCGATCGGACGTCAGATGGAATACGCTCCGCTTCCAGGCACGCAAAGAGTTACAGGCGCACTAACGAGACAATGGACCTATTTGACGAAAAGGCGACACCAAGCGGCGAAAGCTCGAACTACGGTTGGCGCCTCGAAGGGGAGCTGCGCTACCTCTGCTCCTCCTCCACGCCTCAGCTGAGTCGCGGAGACGGGGAGGAGAGGTAGCGCAACTCCCATTCCGGATGGCAACCGTAAGTTCGAGCTTTCGTCGCTGTGTTAGGAGGGCCTGCGCATCGAGGGAATTTTCCTGAAGAAAGGTTCATTTCATCTGTGTGCCACCGTCTTTGTTTAGTTGGTTTTGAATCGCGTTCTGAGCACGCGTAAGAGCTTTGTTCCGAAACTATGTGTACGCCGAGCATGTGTCCACCGTCCATGACTGAACATCTTTCGCCTCAGCGACTGGTTCGAAGCTTCCTTTGGAAGGTCTACATATTTTCAACTTTGTGCAAGTAGCCTTCTGGAAAAATTCAGATCCTTGTTCAGATTTAGACATTAAGAAAGAGCGAGAAAGAGAGAAAATATTTTTATATATGAGTAGGTTTACCACCTAGGTGAACTCCTTCACGAAACCTTAGATTCACTTACTTCGGATTTTTAGCGACAGTTAGCGCGAACACGACACCGGCGAGTTTACAACTTTTACCGTACTTATCGGACTACAGTCCGCACCCGGTGCAGACATGTACAAGTTACTAAAAAAAGTAATTAAGTTAAGTTACTGAGTATTGACGTCAAAAGTAATTTGAGTAAAGTAGAAATTACTCAAATAGAAAGTAATTGAGAAAATTACTGATTACCGTAAAAAAGTAGGGAATTACTTTTGAAGTTACTTTTGAAGTTACTTTTATATGTGTTTTTAGGGTAAAACGAAAGTACAGAGGTTTTGATTCATTAGCGAACTTGTGCTAGCCAAATATGAATCAGCTTGCTTTTTTTCACAGAAATGCTTTAGTAGCTTTTTCTGCTTCTGTGTGCCTAATTGTTTTGTACTTTCTTGTTTGTTTGGGCAGTGACGTACTGCGAATGTGTCATTTGTACTTTAATGTTTAGCACTGTCTGAGCTTGATTTTTTAGACAGTGTTTGCTTGTTTACAGTGTTGCGTAAAGTACAGTACTTCAAGTAAACTAGTAAATACACTGGGTGCAATGTACTTGAAGTAACGTATATAAATGCAACATATTTCAAGGTAAAGTACAAGGACTTTTAACACAATCTTTCATGATGCCCTTTCATTCCCTATACTGTGTTTTTTTAACTGGTATGCATTGCTCCAGGGGTAATCGGAGGTGCATCAGTTTTTTACGGAAATGGCAGCAAATATTGTGTAAGGTCAAGTCGCCGCTGAGTAGTTGTTTTACTCTCGCTGACGAGCTATTTGACACAATCAACTTATAACGCACTTATTTCCATCGGTCTTACAGCCGCCATTAGTTCACTCAGAGAAATGACCAGATGACGTCTCTAAAGAGCGCGTTTTCACACGACGATACCGCCATTTTTTATTTTTTTCAAATTCGGGGAATGTACATTGAAGTTGAGAGTTTTACTTTCCTCGGAAAATACAAGTACATGTTCAAAAAATTTACTTCAAGTAAAGTACAATTTCTCTAAACAGTAGTGCTTTAGTTACCATGTACATAGAGTACTTCCTAACACTGCTTGTTTATTATTTTTTATATAAAAACGTTGAAGGAATCATTACAGGTTTCTCGAACGATCTTTGAATCTTTGGAGATCTGGATATTCTGAGTTTTGGGAAGAAAAGCAACGCAAAAATGTAATCTTTGCGTTTGCCCTTTAGCACGCGATTCCTCGAGTACAGCACAAATTACGGGAGCACAAGATGAGTCTCAGAGCAGGTGCTGCATTTTGTTGCCTCCTTTGAGTGAGGACGCAGTTCCCCTTCCTACGCCGCATGCTTCCCCCTCTTTGCAAATATCAGCTGATCTTCGAACATCTTATCTTCTTTGTGCAGGAATGTTTGTTGAAAGGCAAAACAACCATAAAATTCGAAAGTAATTTGTAATTTGAGTAGAAGTTACTTGGAAAAAGTAATTAAAGTAAACTACTAATTACCAAAATAAAAATATAATTGAAAGTTACTAAACTACTCAGAAAAGTAATTAAACTACAGTAACTTGAGTAGAGTAGTTGAACTACATACAAGTCTGACCCGGTGCATAGTCCCCACGTCGTGCATTGTCGACACGAAAATCTTCTCATACACAGCACACCTTGACAAATGTCTGCTTTCTTAGCTCACGCATAAATCATCAATAACATCTCCCAAAGAAGCTTGTATCACACATAAATCATCACTAACATACTCTTTCATCCTCGTCACGTCTCGTCATAATCTTGAAGAACAAAAAAACTCCTGCATCGGCCGCGTAAAATTTCAACTTTCAAACATGTATAGTCCGCGGACTATGCGGAGAGCAAGTCATCTGCTTCTTGCGCAGGAGCTGAGGTGACGTCAGAACGACGCCAAGCTCTGATTGGCTTTGACAGAAAGGATAGTGGGTAGAACCCAACGCTACATGCCTTAAAGTTTACCCACTATTTATATATATATATTTTTTTTAATCAGCCAATTAGAGTTTGGCGTTCTGACATCATTGCAGCCCCTGCACAACAAGCAGACGAACTTGCGTTCCGCAAAGTCCGGAAAGTACGGCCCTTCGAAAGGATATTGGCGTACACCAATTTTTACCGTTTAGGTTAGCGCCCCGAACGAGCACTTCAAACCATGATAGCAATTCTAATGACAGCATTTAAATTCTAAAAAGAACAAAATAAACAGCGATCGCTTGTTTGTGCAAAGCAGCCTCACGCAGTGTGCTCCTGAGGCGGGGGTAAACAGTCAGCTACGGCTTTGGTGGTATTACCGAAGGTTACAGACAACATCTGACATCAAGAGTTGGCGTAGGTCAATTCTGTAATATGACGGAACTTTCTTTAACAGTGTAAGATCTAGAGGTTAGGGACGTTGATGACTACGGGCGTAGTCTAGATGATCTGATGGCTTCCCGTATCCCTGATATGCCTCAGGATGTAGAGGATTGGTGCACCTTGAACGGGCCCACTCCTCCGGCGTCGTCGGTTCTTCTTCGTCCGGGATGGTGTCCAGGGCTCCTCGTCTTTGATTGAGAGTTTCAGAAACGCAGGACGTAGCCAGTCCATGGGCACCTCATTATCGCCCGCAGCGATTGTTGCATTCGCTGATAAAAACACCGAAAAACAAACCACGAAGCAAGGAGCGTGAACAGTCACGCATTTCTTGACGTGTCGGTGACTCTAGATGTTTGACTTAGATAGAGAAGGCGCTCCAAGACGCCTCTTGCTTCAATCTCCTGGCCAAGCAGAACGCCTGCGGTATTGGTCGCACTATATATGGTCTGTCCTAACGTAAGAAATGCAAAAGAGGCTCCGCCCACAAGAATAGAGCTCTTGACTCTATAGAGAAATAAATAGATGTGTATTTGCAACAATATTTAAAAAAAAAATAAGCGTGCTGGTGGTGATTCATGGCAATGAAACCCGAGACTCAGGAACACAGAAGGGGACTAAAGCCGTGTTCGTCCCCTTCTGTGTTCCTGAGTCTCGGGTTTTTATTTCCATGAGATACGTATTTGTCCTCCTCAGTGTGAACCACATAGAAGACGTTGCCGCCTGCACACAATTGCCTATATGTGGCCGGTTCACATAGGCACTTGTAGACAAGTGCCTATGTGACTGGTTAGATGATGATGTTGATGATGATGATGTGGAGCTTGTAGAGATATTAGCGATTTCCATCACGGGTTTTACAGCGAAGCTGTCTATGGCTAGGTTCTGGCAGATCGTCTCCGGGGTCAGACCCAGCGTAGACCAACAATTTGTACAGTTAATGCTGCAGACGCAGGCGCCGCACGCGCGCGCCTTCCCCGTATAAAATATTCGAAGTAAATAACCAAAATAAAGCCTTGACGAACGCGCGCTCAAGATGTCATTTGTTTTAGGCTTTTGCTTTAGAACAGTAAATGCTGCAGACGCCGGCGCCGCACGCGCGCGCGTCTCTCTCCTCCTTGATATTGCGCAATGCCGCGCGCTCTTCGGCGGCCACCTGCCGAAGATCGCGCCACTGTCCTTATCAGTAACCAGTTGGACTTCAGACTTCACATGGGTCGCACCCGTGTTGTACGTTCCGAAGAGGAGCAGCGGAAGTACGAGGAGCGTCGGCGCGTTCAGAAGCGAGAATGGGCACGCCGCCAACGTGAAACCGCCGTTGTCGCTGCTTCCAGCCCGACATAGCAAATCCCACCAGAGCCCCAGTTTCGCTGGACTTCCCTCTTTACGGGGTGGAAGGGCTCTCAATTTTTAACCTACTTTCACGACTTTGTCTAGAGACCGCCAGGCGCTGCGAACATCTGATTTGCTCGGGAAGGCTGGCGGGCGAACCTGCCGCCACAGCTTTTTGTTCTAGCCGCTAGGTGCCGCTGTCGAAGGCCTTTCTCTGACACCCGGAAAAATAACGGGCTAGTACTGGTGGCGTAGTAACGCCATTAAAGGGGCCATGGAATGATTTTTCAACTTCTTCCTCCTCAGCTCTCCTCCCCAGCTCAAAAGGAAAACAAGAAATAACGTGGTCGATGACATAGTTTTTCACCGGAACCGGAAGTTCTCCCAGACGCCTGAGAGTCCGCGTTCTTTGCGTCTGATGCAATCGTCGATAAATGTTGAGCAACAACGACAGCCCTCCCGGTTTTCTTACCTACGTGGTCGGCCTTCTACGACTGACCTTGCAACCAAACACACAACCCCCCCCCAAAAAAAAAAAAAAAAAAATTGTGTTGTGTGTATGCTTTATGGCGCACCGTGCATTCACGAGGGCGCCTATCAAACCATTTAGCCGTCTTGGCCGCGAGGCAGCTATTTAGTTGCCTCGCCTCAGACACGATCACATGGTCGTGTCGCCGCGGGGTCGATCGGGATCTCGAATTCGGCTCCCGACGTGCCGCTTTCTCCCTTTCCACTGGATGGCGCTGCAGGCGTCCCGCGGCGGGCGAGGAGAAAACCTCCTCGCCCATCGGTCGATCTAGTCGGGTAACCGGGAGGCCAGCCAACACCACCTAGAGCTGAAGGCCGCAGCGCTCCTCCGGTGACGTCACACGAGTCGGCTGGCGAGCGCCGCGGAAAAGCGCTGCACTGAACGCGTCGCGCATAGATTTACCGACGTAGAATGGCATTTTTTATTGACCCAAACGTTTGTTAATTGGTAAAACAGGATTTATAAATATCTGTATGACTGGGAAACGTATTTTGTTACACGGGCAGCATAATTAGGACGTACAATTATTGTTATCATATGAAAGAACAAGGTTAACGACGTTTTGAGAGAGATGGGTTTTCGTTTTAGGCATCCAAATCTTGGGTGCTTTAATTATCTCTAGGAGTTTGAAGACACAAACAAACAAAAAATAAATGCCCTGAAACGTTATTGTAAGTGATGGAACCCGCCAAAATGCATAACAGCAGCAATCACGTTGGTGATTACATGTGCGGTTACTGAATTCGTATGTGAAGCTAATGAAAAGAAGATTATTTTTAAAAAATGTGGACTTTTGGAGCACGAAAAAATGTAATGTGTTGAAATGTATTTTTTACCAGAAGTACACATATGATAATAAAAACAAAACTGCAGGCGAACTGGGGAATGTTTTTCATAAAGCAATTACTCCGAAACTGAGACACGAAGACGAAAAATTAAACGCAGAAAAGACACAAAAAAGAGGCAAAGACGCCGCCTAGATCTAAGCGCACAAGTTTTGATTTAACCGAGTGCAGGCAAACTTAGCAAACTTAAAGCATAATTTTAAGTAAGGGACACATGCAGCTGTGAGAGCTTCATGCACACATCTACCCGCGATCATTCACACTACGAATAGATGCTGTGAATATAAGTTCTCTTACCTTTGAAAGCTTCAAATTGTATATTCTCGTGTATCCATACTTTCTTCTTGTATCCATCTTGACACAATTCAAACACAAGCAACTTAGATGCCGTTCTGTAGCTTTCGCAACACTAAGACACAGCACATGTACGGCAATGTAAAAAATAATAATGCTATGACAACTGTTGCACTGAATATAAAATAATTATTTATATTTTAGGGTTTCACATTTTCTTTTCTTTGACTTGCGATTAGCCTCATAAGCTTTTCGTTCACCTTTCTACAATAGTTTTTCAGCACAATGTTCGTGCTGCACCAGAACAAGTTCTTCAGCACGAGCTCACTTGTGTGTCCTTCTTCACATGCGTCGAAGTCAGAAGTCTCGTTGGTAGACAGCAGTTCCATTGTAAGCTCGCTGACGAACTGACGCTGGATCGGAACCTTCAGACACTCTGCCTGCTTGGAGAGTTCTTGAGCAACAACGTAATTGTGTGTCATGGCATTAACGGCGAACATAGTTGAATAAAGGAGCCCCCCTCGATCCAATTGCTTGACAAGAGAGTAGTTGTCCTGCGCAAGTGAAACTGTTGCCGTCTTATCTTCTTCGGTAAGCGCCGCCCTGTATTTTTGACATTTCGGCTTTTTCAAAGCGGCATAAACTGTGTACCCTGGTTCCTGCCACGGAGACTAGGACTGGGAGGGTCTAATTTATCGCTTGTGACACTGTCTCTCCTGTAACTATACTATGTTGCAGCTGGGCCGTGGCGTGTCTACTTGTTTTTCAAGCTCCTCCTCCCATCGCTCGTCTTCACACGAGATTGTCGGCAACGTATTCTGCAGTCGCAACTTATTTTCACCTTCATAAAGCTGCCTTATAGATACGTGATATTGCGAGCCAGCAAGCTGCCTGTACTTCCCGAAACGGTCTTCCAAGCTATCAGCCTGAATCTTTCCCAGCAGGACATAGTTCAGCCCGAGTTCAGTGAAGCAGTATTCGGTGATCTGTACAAGTGCACGGGTTGTTTGACGGAGTGCTCCGTGAGTCTCCTTGGTTAGCGTGCCACTGGTAAGGTTCTCGCTCTCCCATACGTCAAGCCAGGCGTCCAGCCAGTCAAAAAGACTGCACAAAAAATGCACATTGGGATCGTCCTCTGCAGAAGTCACTGGTTCTTGAAAGTCGTCTCTGAGTCGCGTTCCTTTGTTCGGCGTCCATGGTAAAATTTCCTTCAGATTCCGATTTCTCGACGATTTCATTGATTCCTTTAATAACACGCGCCACAGATGTAGGAACAAGAAGGGGACATAGAGCGAAGGCTACAGGCTCCTGACCGTGGTTTTGAAAACGGGAGCTTGCGCTACAAATATACGTTTCTAAAATTAAAAGCGAGAACTAGCTTGTGCTTGTCGCCTTCGCTGCCCGTCAGCATAAAATTCAACGAAATAAACTTAATAATTAAAAAAAAAGGGGAAAAGACATCAGAGTTCTCACCCTGGTATGCGTCGATAGAACCAGGTTTTTCCGAGGAATCGCCCGCACTTATACTTTTCGCAGTTCTTCATCCTCCGGGAACTTAACACAGACACTTTCTTCGACGACGTTTCATAGTTCCCATGGCACTCAGGGACACAGCATTTATGAGACATGGCTAGCCCGAAAGCCGCCCGTAACTTGACAACCACCACTGCGTAAACCGCCACGCACACCAAACACAAAAGACAAAAGAGACGGTTAGAGCAGTTCGCGTACTCCCGCCGCGACACTTGTGCAAGCCGCCGTGCGCAAAGGAGGCAAAAATTGTCCATTGCGCAACTGCCCCGGGAGACCCTGGGCTCGGAGAAAGTTAAAAACAAAAACAAAAAAGGCCGGAGCATGCGCCGCTTGGCGTCTTTGGGAAAACACATTTAAGAAAAAAAAAGAGAGCATGTGTTGCGGAGAAGCCTTCCTCTCAGGTCGGCCCACTCGTCGAGAATCTGTGACGTCACAACACTGAAGCGCTGCGGCCTTTGCTCTAGGTGGTGTTGGGCCAGCTCTCTGAGGATTCCGGCCGGGCTCGAGAAAGGCGAGTGCAAGCAAGTTGGCAACTGCTCTCGGGCAATAGCGGGACACTAGGCCTAGGGGCCCTCTTTGTGTTAAGCTTTGGGCTTAACGTACGTTTGTAAATATTTGAGTAATGTCGAGTGTGTTTGTAGTATAGATTGAGTGTTTTGTAGCGTTGTGTTTTTATGTACCAATAAACGGGGAGCGGAATCCCGCTCCCGTGAAAGAACCAGGCTGGACTCGGGTTGTTGACGGACCACGTGGGGAACGGCGTATCGGCGGCGGTACGCGAATTCCCACAGCTTATATAGCCTATAACTTGGTCTGCCTCAACGGGCGACGAGTCTCCCAGCTGTAGATGAGCAATTTAGCCAGTGCAGTACAACCGCTTACACGACCGCACGCCGGTACGCGGCTCATCCAGATCGAGACGGGCAGGGATTGAGCCCAGGATCCTTGGTTCTACAGCGCAAGCTTTCGCTGCACGTGCTCCGAACTGGTGTGCGCTCGCCCACTCGGCCACCGATTCCCCCCCCCCCCCAAATATACCCATAGTCTTGGGGTGTGTGTTTGGGGAAGGGGAGAGGGCATTTCTGGTGGCGTGCCGGGGGCCGTATTATATTGCCTAGCGGGCCATAGGTTGCCGACCCCTGGTTTAGGGGGCACGCGAGGGTACACGAGGGTAGAGAGCCAAAAGCCTGCTTTTCGGTATGAAATTTTGAAAATATAGAGGACCATTTCTTACCTCTTTTCCTTCGAAAGCTCTCCGCCTTTTCGCTGTAACTCATCCGCGGTACCCAAGCACGTCAGCCGAACCCAGCTCACGTGTTGGACAGGAGCAACGCGTCATTCGTACGTACGCGCTCGTACGGTGGAAGCACTAAAAGATTGGAGTCGTCGCGTTCCGAAACCAATTCCAAATACTTGCGCCAAATTACAGCCGCATTGCTGACCTTCTCTAGTCTTACCTAGGGTACCTTCATGTGCTCTTTGAGGCACTCTAGTCTTACCCAGATGCCGAGAAAGTGAAGCGGGCGTTGGCGAGCTTCCACAAAGGCTAATTGGGGAAAAGTACACAGTAGAATCTAAAATGACAATAACCTGCCCTGCTGTGGTCATGATATGCGAAGTAAACGTAATAAGAGGAAACAAAATTTGAAGTTCGCCCATGCACAACTGCTGCAAAGCATCTGTAAAGAACTTCTCACTGAATTGTCAAACACATTTTCCTTTTTTGTGACCTGTACGTTGTCAGAGCTGATTTTTCCTGCATACTTCCCTACAATATTTACTTTTCTGCCTCTGAAGTAGTCTGCTCAGCCCCATCACTAGTGTGTAGGTATTTAAGTGTAAGCTTTCGGGTTCGGTTTGTCCGTTTTCTGTTTAAACTTTGTATAAATAGTTGAGTACCTTCTGTGCCCACCGCGTATCATCCATTTCGGTCAACCTTTGTTCAAATTTTAACTTACTAATTGCCTCCCTGATCTCAGAAAACAACCAGCCCATGCCCCCTGTACTCCCTCATTTGGTGTTCTTTCATGTGCTCCCAGTGCCAATCTGCCGAAGCTTCTTTGTCGAATTTCTAATCCTGATTGAACCTTCGATTTCATGCAGCAATGCATTGCCAAAAGACAGCCCTGGCACCATCACTCCTTTCCATATACCTCTGATCACTTCATATCTATTACAGTCCCATAGTGGTGAGCTTCATAATAGACTTTTTTTTTCTCTTTTCTAATTAAATTCTCTTTATGTTCTTCTAGATATTTCCTTTCCTCACTGAGCCATACTCCTAGATATTTGTTGTGTCCTCGAGGTTCCCTCTTTTCGTCGTTGAACACCGTTACTCCAGACTTGTTGTTACTAAAACTCATGGCCTCCGGCTCCACACATTCCACCTAGTTCCTGTAATGTATCCTGGTTACCTGCCATAAATACTATGTCGTCCGCATACACCAGTTCTGGTATTACCTGTATTACATTTCTCCCTCCTTCGAAATAACTCACATCAAACCCTAAGTTGTTCTGCTCTACTTTCTTTTCAATTTCACTGAGATATGTCATGAAGAGTCGAGGTGACAGTGGACAGCCCCGCCTCAGCCCTCTTTTGATTGCTGCGGGTTGTGTAGTTTTTCCTTTCCATGTTATAACTACCTTATTGTCTGTGTACACCTGCTGGAGAAACCTAACCTAAATTATACTCCTTCAGCCGACTTCAGAGGCTTTCTTGGCTCACATTATCGTACGCTCCCTTGATGTCGAAATAAGCTAACCATAAAGGAGTTTTGTTCTTTATTTCTATTTCTATCTATTGGGTGATGACGAATAAGCTTCTTCCAGTCTTCTATCTCTTCGGAATCCATTATGGACCTCACCCAGTATTTGCACATCTGCCCATCCTCCAGTCTTCGCTTTACTATGTATCTGCATGGCTAATCTGTAGAGAACTGAAGTTACCGTTATTGGGCGATATGCCTTAATGTTGTCTTTGTTCCCTCTGCCTTTATATATTAGTCTAATTTGACCTAGTTTCCGATCATCGGGTACCTCTTTTCGCATAATCATTTAGGTTATCACATGCCGTAACTTCAATTGACTTGTTTTTCTAAGTGTCTTTATGAGTCCCATCGGTACATCGTCCGGGCCTGTCGCTGCATTTGCTGGAAACTTACTTTCCGTGACGACTGATGCCGACGATGACGATATCGGTCGGCTTCAGGATGCACACAGCGAGAACTTATGGTGATTTTCGATGCGTGTCCGTATGGCATACACGCATGACAAGCGTGTCTTTAATTCTTTTTGCCTGATATATATATTTTAAATATTTTCCAATCAGCGAATTTATGATCGTTGTAGCCGATATGCCTAATATATTCCATCCCTATATGTGGTTTATTTTTACAGAGACCCGGTGCAGAAACGCATGGTTCTCTAGAAACTAATCGTTATAACTTATAAGCGGTACGTCGTTATATGTGGTATCGTTCTAAGTGGATTGCATTGCATTGCTACAGGGGGTATTCACGGGACGCCATATTGATTCAGTTGGTCCCCCTCTACACCCCCCCCTTTCCCCTAAAAAAAATAGAAGAAAAAAAGACGCTCTTCAGCAGCACACTTCAGCGGGTTAATCTTCGTCCTTCGCCATGGTGCCGCAGAAAAGCGTCCGGAGGAGTACAGCGTGTACTACAAACCCGTTTATAACGAACAGCAGGAAACCCTACGTTCAGTTCGATATAGCAAAACATTTACAACCAACTTCCACGATGAGTTCGTTGTAAGGCGAGAGCTTCTCTTTCTTTCTCATCTCTTCACTTCCGCCTTGTAACTACGCGCTGGAAAGTTCTTTTTTGTTTTTGTTTGCATGCGTGCAGAGTTTGTTTTTCTAGCTTATCTCCCCTTCTGAATCGCTTCTCTTCGTGGGCAAACGTTTTGGGATGAAAAGTAGTTTTCTTTCTGTGCGTGCGTGCAGAGTATTTGTTTTTTAGCTTTCTCCCTTTCTGAATTGTTCCGCTTCGCTCAATTTTGTTCGCAACTTGAGCTTTTAGAATTTGTTTTCTTTCCTACTTCTTTTTTGTGGGAAAGGGACATGCTAGAAGACGATTATTTGAGCGGTTTTGGAAGCCTTCCCGGGGGAAAAAAGTTCGATATAGCCAATATGTTGCTCGCTATAAAACACACTTTTTACATGCATTTTTATTTAAATTTTCCGTGAGTTCGATATCGACAATAATTCGCTGTACGTGGGTTCGTTCTAAACGGGTTTCACGTATATATGACGTAGCACAACAGATACAAGTCAAAATTTACAAAATCCCGTCTCCCCCAAAACAAGCTCCGTATTTCTTATACGGTCCCCCGTGGGTCTTGTTTGTAAAAAGCGGCGCGCAGGCGCAGTCCTCTTTGTGGGTCGAGGAGCCAACTTGCAAAGGGAGTGGTGCGACAAGCTACAAGCTGGATCAACACTCAAGTTGACATGCTGCTTCTCTGAAGTGTCAAAGGTATGCGTTGAGTAATCGGGGATTCGCTTGTTTTGGGCTGTTATGATTTGATACGTGGTTTATCTATTGTCGAGTGGAGAAACTAGGAACTCGTGAAAAAAAAAGCAAGTTATTTTACAGTTAACACGTGCACTTGTAGAAAAGGCAATCACAATGAAACATACTGGATCGTAGGGTAAGTTCAGTCCTCTCGTTATTTCAGTGGACAATCATCAAAAAGTATTGATAACAAAATAATATGCGCTGCCTTTTTGGTTATTTTTTTCGCATTCAGAAAATAAGCAACACAATATATGTCAATAATCTCACACGGTAGTTTAAATTTTACAGACACTTCGATGATGAGAACTGAACCTAAATATGCTTGAATACACAGCGTATACTTTGCATTGGGGCTGGTAGAGAGCCTCTTCAGTGCAAATATTATTTCAAACCTCCCCCCCCTTTAAAAAAAGAAAGAAAAAAAAACGGTTACGTGTTTGTTGTTACGGGTGGTCCCCTCGAAGGCGATGCCGGCAGATCGAATGGGAACGGTGAATAGTTTGAAATTTCGTGCTGAAAATCTTATAACATTTGCTGGCCATTACTTGGCTCAGACAAGCTTGATGAATCATAGTCATCTATTTCCCACGGACGATCGCGACGGCCTTTTTACTGCTGCTAACCCAGGCGAAAATCAGTCCACTTCCAGCTGGAAGTGGACCGATTTTCGCCTGGGAACGCTCAGCGAAACAGGACCTCCCGAGTTTCCCAGAGGGCGCTGTGAAAAGGGAGTTGTTAGGCGAGGACACCGTTACTAGAACCACTCAGTTGGGAAACTGCCATAGAGCCTATTTTAAAAAAGTGGCTCCGATCCGTACTCGAGAACCGAGGTAATGGCGATCGCAACGCCGCCATTTCTCCCGCAGCGTCCACTCTGGCAACTGCATGGCTGCAGGTCGAGTCGGGCAAGGGCCGGTGGCGCCATCTCGCAGTAGCTATGCAAAGCAGCTTTCATGTTTCAACTCGTCGCTAAAGGGTGGCGCTGTTATCGTATTTAGCTCGGTCTCGGTGGACGCCAGCGGCACAGGTTTCTACGGTGAGTTTCCCGACTGAGAGTTCTAGTAACGTTGGGCGAGGACTTGTTTGGGATAGTACAAACTAGAGTGACTCTATACTTCGTTTCAGCTTGGGTCCAGACGCAGCCGATGCTACAAGCACGAGTGTGTGGCCCTGAACAACCTGAACAGTGCCTGTACTGCACGAGCGCGCGTGCTTGGCAGGGACGCTGGAAGCCCGGAGCTCGCGCTTGTAGCATCGGCTGCGTCTGGACCCAAGCTGAAACGAAGTATAGTACAAACTTGAGCGTCTCAAGCTGTCACATTGTAGAAGCGTGCCTCCTCTGGTGGGAAACGCAATCATAATTAAAATACAAAAAAAAAACACTGTGGCTAGCGTTACGTCAGGACGCAGCACTGGAAACGCGTATACCTAACCCTCCCCCCCCGCCCTCCTCTCTCTCCCCCGTGAACCTAGGGAAGGCGGAGATTTGGACGTAACTTGGGTTACGTCGGACGTAACGCTAGACACTTCGAAAAAAAAAAACGGACGCTGTCGAAGTTTAGATTTGCTAAGGGCGTGAGCCGATAAGAGACGCCGTTTCACGCGTTCCAAAGTAAAAAAGGAAAAAAAGGAAAAAAAAGAAAAGGGAGCGTCGGGACGCCTGATATTTTGACGACTGACGTAGATGGAAAGAAAACGTACATTTGCATTGCTGAAACATGCTCATGCATCGATTTAGAATGGGTGGCACTCAGTTGGTCGAACGACACTTTAGCGAACGCCGACTTTTCATTGAAAGACCTTTTAGCGATTAGTAGCGCTGTTTGCTAAAACGTCATTCGCTTGTGCGATTAAGGACGCGCTTGTCGGCACTTTAAGCATTTAGAAGGCTTGACCCTTATGGAAATGCAGCGAAGCTACCGGTCTTCAAACAATAGGGTTCCCTATTGTTTGAAGAGTGTTGACTTTGCTGCACTTCCATAAAAGTTAAGCCTTTTTCTTCTTTTTTTTTTTTGCTTTTTTCCCTAATAAATACTTTGAAATTTTACAAAAAAAAGCACCATCTGTGGGCTACGCTGCTCAAACTCGTAGCATGATACGCAAAGAAATTGAATTGCGCGGTCGCTTTAAGGTGCAACCCACCGTGTATGACGTTTTGGTGCTTTTTTGACGGCTTATAACTTCCTTTCTATGTATCTTACAATTATAAAGCCAATGTTAAATTAAAGAGATGTTTTCCAACAATACTTTAATGTCTCAATATTACGATTATCTTTAGTTGGTAGTTAATTATTCAGCTTTTAAAGGGGCGGTGCAACGATTTTATGATTAAAATAATTTGCATCTTGTCATTTTTGCGTTGTTTATCGTGTCCCGGAGGATAGAGAAAACACCTCCGTCATTATAAAAGTCGCGATTCCGCTGCATAATCGCAAAGCAAAAGTCGAGCTTTTTCCCCACCTGCAACCCCAAGTGGCAGCCGAAGGAACTACGGCGAAAAGATTACGTGACCTCGCTCGGCTCTAAGCTGCAGCATAACGCCCGCTAATGTCAGCGGAGAAAGGGAGAGGAAGCGTCCTCCGAGATAGCACACGGGAAGCTACACGGCACTCCGAATGACGTCACTGGGAGTGCGGCCAGGTGTGACCCTGAAGACTGGGAATGAGTTGAGGGGTGCCTGAAATGCGAATATTTATCTTTTTTTACGCAACAACTAGGACACGCAGGCGAAATCGGTTTTCTGTTCTTTACTTCAGAAGTGTCAGAGGGCAACTTCCACAAATCTTTGACCGAAGTCCGGAAATCGTTGCACCCCCTTTAATAGACCACAGTCTATAAAATTGAAAAAAATATTTCTCGAGTTATAACGTCCCATCGTCCACGATATTTTACGTGAGCGTTCGGTTAGATGTAGTAAATTAAAAAAGAAAGCAATAAATTGTACAGATAAAGTATATTTTAAAATCAAAAATAAAGTTTAAAATTATATTATTTAATGACCCTATAAAAACGGAATCACGTCAACTAATCAAAATAACGAGACATTAAACTATGAAGCATCCTTCGATATCACATTTTCCAGAACTTCCACATTGATATATTTCACGTTAAGAATGTTATAAGACCTCAAACTTTTCCCATTCAGTTACGAGAAATTGTAGTTCCTTAATATAAAATACAGATGGCGACACGTGTTCTAGAACAGCTTGATGTGCATTTTTCGTCGTGTGCCGCTTGGAACGCCACGTGAAAGACAGAAAAAGCGCCAGATGTCAGGGTGTCAGATGCCTGGATGCCCGCAGTGTGCGAGCCAGAGATGTCAGAACAACAAGCGCGAGGCTGCGGGTGCACCACAGCTACTTTTGCGCGCGTTCTACTGTGCGTCGGTACAGAATACAGATGCCCGACGCGATCCAAATGAAATGGGCACCATGAAATGCAATCGGCGATTTCAGATTCCGCCACGTACGCGAAAACACTTTAATGTTCTTATCATTTGCAAAAATCATTTTCGCAATCAAGCTGTGCTTGTCGGAATGGTTTGACTGTATTTTGTTTTAAAAACCACCTCGGTGGCTCTTAAGTGGCAATGATAATAAAACAAAACACAAAACATTAAACCGTCTCAGTGTCTCTGAGCTAACGCGCTGGCCCATGAATCCATATTTGTCGGGTTTAAATATCGGCCGATGGGCCCGCAATCCGACGAAGGCCAATCTGAGATTTCGGTTGCACGTCAAAAGATTTCCAGTTAGTCAAAATAAACCCGCAATTTTTTTTTTCATTGGGGCGTGTTAAGTGATTTTTGTTGGTTTGGCTTGTGAAACCCTAAGATCTGGATATTTGATTTGCTTTACCTGAGTTCGGAGCGCAGCCATCGCTACGGGCTGATGAAGCCACTGAAGCAGCGCCAAGAGCGCGAGGTTAAGCTGTTCGTTTTCTTTCTGTGCCTATGCGGTCGGGCTAAACTAGAGCCACTAAATAAGCTACGCTTTATACACATCTTGGTGCTTAAAATGATGGTTGTCAATTATCTGAAGCTTTATCTGAAATTAAAGGAAATGCTTTTTCGCCCTCCACAAATGTTTAAACAGTTCGCGACAAAGCAAAGCACTGTTACGTGAGCTTCCTGACACCGAAACTAATCCTGAGGAAGTCGCACTTTTGGATCATGACGATCGGCAGTTGCGTTTGATTTGTTACTAACCACAAAGATGGCGTCGCCCACAACAATGTCGAGGAAAAAAGTGCCGATACTCTAAGCGTAGCTCATTTGGTTTAGCTCACAGGCTAAACCAAGTGCGGCGGGGGATCGCCATTGGCCGAGTGTGTTGTGGCACCGCAGTTCTGAGCACGCGCAGAAATGCTCGAGCGCGAGCTCAGTTCAAAGCACGGAGCTCATGCTGCAGAACCTGTAGGGACTAAATCCCCATTTCCCGATGTGTTTGCGTTGGTCTTTCAAGTAACCTCAAATGTGCCAGTACACGAGGCCCCTCTCTCGAGCGGCCTTTGAAGGCAAATGGCGGCGCAGCACTAAAATGACCGGCCCTTGAAAGCGAATGGCGGCGGAGCACCCGCTCGTGGCACGTGTCTTGCGCGTTTCCACAACAATGGTTGACGGTACTTGTAAAAAACGCCTTTATCAAGGGGATTTGTGGCCGAGTGGGCTAGCGCACACCAGCTCGGAGCACCTGGAGCGAAAGCTCGCGCTGCAGAACCCGGGGATCCTGGGCTCAATCCCCACCCCTGCCCGTTTCGATCTGGATGAGCATCGTACCGGCATGCGGTCGTGTATCACTACTGCGTGGTGCGCGTTAACGCCAGGCTAGCGGTTGTACCGCACTGGTTAAATTACTCATCTACAGCTGAGATACCAGAGGCCCACTGAGGCAGACTAACTTCCGGCTGTATAAACATGCACACAACAAATTGCAAGGCGCTTTAGCAGGGACCCTGGGTAGTCGCCTTATCTGCATCCTACCGTCGTGCGATCGTGTACCACATATACTGCGTAATGCACGTTAAAGACGCCGAGCTAATAGTTACTGCACTTTTTTATAATCTTCAACGGGTAACAATGTCATTTATGCACACTACTACTTGCGCGCATAAATCAACAAATTAAGACTGGTACAGGATGCCACAAAAAATGTTACAGTTTTTTTCTACCGCAAAAATAAACCACGCATCGCCTAACGCTCATTCTCCACCCAAAGGTAGCGCTAGGTCACAACCAGATGCCAAAGTTTCATCCAGAACGGACACCTTATTCGAAAGTTATAAGTGATTTTCTGAAAATTTCAATGGGAAAATGGAGCCCATTTTTGCCCATTTTCGGTTTCTGGTGCCATAGAGACCCATGTATTCGAAAACTCCGTCGGCCGCCATTTTCCCATTGAACTTTTCAGAAAATCACTATAACTTTTGAATAAGGTAACGGATCGGGCTGAAACTTTGACATCTGGTTGTGACCTCTAGCACTACTTTTGGACGGAGATTGAGCGTTCGGCGATGCCTAATTTCTTCTTGCGATAAAAAAAAACTGTAATTTGTTTGTGACATTTTGTACATTGCTTAAACTATGTGCAAAAGCTATCCACAGACCCAGAGTCTTTGCCTGGCTAGTCATTGCATTTATCACTGGATTCGTATTAAAATTAATTATTATCATTTATTGCTATGAGTTAATTTTTAACCTCGGCATTTTTTTTATTATGACTCCCGCACCAGTCCTACTTTGGGTTTACCAAACTCAACATCTAAACCTGAGTGTCATTGTTTGTGTTTTCCAGTCTCGTGGTTTTGGTTAAAATAAACACCCAGCTACCTAAACGAGACACCTGACCGCCCCAAAATAGTTCATTTGTTTTGATTTTTCAGGTAGTTAATTTCTCAAGCTAGAATTTTGGAAACCCAAGTTTATCACGTCATCACGTTTTCCTGAAAATTCATAAAGAGCCAAACATATGCACGACGAAAGGGCCGGCCCGTCATATTGCCGCCCGCACAGCCGATAAAGGCAACGCTCGGTCACGGACTTCTAGAAGATTCGCGTTCATTCTTGCACCAGGCGTAACTTTCGCCCTGCTTTCTTGTTCTCAAAAGTGCCAGTTCATCCTCGCCCCGAGCGCGCGACGCTCGAACCTTCTTTGCCGAACTTTCGAGATAGTGACGCACTGTAGATAAGCAGCTGCCCGCGACCTTGTCGAGTCAGTCTCGCTCTCGCTCTCTGTTACGCTGCCGAATCGCCGCCTGCTTTTCTGCTGCCTCGACCGTCTTACTTTACTTTTTTATGTTTGGCACAAGTTCGCCGATTAAACCTTTATTTTTCAGTTCACTGTTCGTCCTCTCGTCACCTTCATTTGTGACAATATAAATCTGATCACATTGAAATATGTGTAAGGGTCCTCTGAAATCTCCGATAACGTTGCACAGGCAATTTTATATTTTTCAACGCGTTGGTGTTTTTGTTTTGCATGTGTCTCGCCATTTGCCTCAGGACGATTTTCGCATTTTGTTCTGCCCACGTTTACTGGAGACCTAAGCTTGGAGCGTAGGCAACTGGCCCCCATGCACGAGAACTGGCGCAGCCGTGCGCGCTCCAAAGAAAGCTCGTGCAGAGAAAAACAAGCAAGGGACCAGGGATGTCATATTCAGGATATCTAAAAATACCCGGCTGTATCGAAGCGCCACCACACACGATTTCTTGCATTGATGTACAGGCCTGGAAGGCGATCCCACCGCCATCTGTTGGTTCAGAATCACACTAACCAAGGGTGGGGTTGCACCTTAAAGAGCCTGCAGCCGCTATTTGGGACACCCAATACGTGCCTGCTATGAATTACTACCGTTGGTATGCCTAATTATGCGGGATGCACTTCTCAGCGAGCGACTTTGAATTTGTAAATAATTCTTAGGAAAAATTTTAACATATTAATCAATCGCCTGACTCTGCCGAGTCCGAGTCATGTCCGACAATTCAAGATTTTATGAATTTCTTGCCTTTCTTTAGAGCGGAAGCCGCGATGTGACAAACATTTTTGTCAGATATTCGATCCGGGAGGAGCTAAGTGTCAGTTGCTAAAGAGTATTTGCTCGTCAGCAACTGTCCAGTCACACTTGGATAGAAATGTCGGTATCGACAAGCTCAATGTAGCTAAAACAAGTGAGCGGCGCTTTGCAACAGAACTGTGCGCGTGTGCCCAGCTAAGACGACAGCACGTCTTTACCCCAGTGAATGCAAATCATTTTCCTACAACCCCCACAAAAAAAAAAAGAGAAAGAAAGAAGAGGCGTTGTGAATATCCCTTGCACACCCGCGTAAGCTGTAGTGTGAAGCTCCAGGCTTGTTTTTGAAGATTTTAAAGGGGTCATGAAACGCTTTTCCAACTTTTTCCTGTTCAGCTTTCCTCCTCAACTCATAAATCGCGCATTCCACCAAGCAGTTCAAGAAGACGAAAAGAGGGAGGCCCCTCTTGCTCGGAATCTGGTGTGTACCCCGACAGAGCCATTGTCCCCCTAGAAGATTAGCCCGTCGCTCAAAATTCAGACAAAAGTTGCTTTCCCCAACCCGTTCACCCCGAAGCTGAGTGCTGTGGAACCTACGTGCTCGTTGGGCCAGCCACACTTGCCACGTGATCACGCTCCTTCGCGCGTACCCACGCGCAGAGGATGAGGTCAGGTGATGTAAGGGAGGCGGCTGATTGGTCCGGCAAGCGCGTAGCTTCCACCATAATGTCAGCTTAGGGGTGAAGGGAATAAGTCAGGGCCGGTTTCGTGCGACCTGCGTTTGGACCCGATGACGCGCTTTTGGGACCGCGGAGGTATCACAGTGAAAAGGCAGAGCTTACGAAGGGGAGGAGGTACGAAATAGTCCGCCGTGTTTTCAAATTTTCGCACTTAGTCAGGCTTTTGACTTTCTACCTTTTTTTTTTGGCCCACTGAACGATGTGCTATTAGTAAAATCCCAATCTAAAATGATTTATCCCAACCCAAAATTCGTTTCAAGGGCCCTTTAAATACAAATAAAAGAAAAAAACTTTGAGGCACGGTTATTTATTAAAAAGATCACTGACAAAACCGTCATACACGTTTCTTTATTATATAAACTGTTTTCAATCGGCATAAATGAGAGCTAACATAGCCACTTCGTGCTTTGACGTAGCGCATCGTCTGCTCGCATCCTACCAGCTCCGTCACTGGAGGGCGCCCGCAAGATGGCGCCACCAAAACATCTCGTCGCAGCCATTGATAAAACTAACAGGCAATGCCACAGCTTGGCGGCTTGCACGGAGTGTGCTACTGCACCCTCCGTGCAAGGAGCAGGCATTCCTGTTGATCTTAGAAACGGAATACTAGGATCTGTTTCATGATTTTCCTTTGTTTACTTTTTGTACATTATAATCCCACCCCTCAATAATACCTACGGCCTCTGAAGATGAAAATACACTCCAGTCAGAGCTTGGCATCGTGACATCACTACCCTGTGTTCAAGGAGCGAATGAACCATACAGATTGCAGCAGAACCATAAACAGAGTGCATGGTATCTCAGTTTTATTTAGTTATGTACACAATGAGACTGCATAACCTGATGAAAATAACAGGTGAAAAGCAATTGGTTGATGCAAGAAAGAAAAAAAAAAGAAAGATTGAGAAAGAGAGAGAGATAAGTTAGTGTTCAGTCCTGAATACTTGGGACTGAGGCCTAAAGCAGTATTATTTCACGTTTTTTTTTCCCTTTTGTCTTTACAGGGCACACAAATATATACAACTATTCTTGACACCTGAAACCTTGAATGCAGGAAAACCTGGTGTGGCTGGAAGCCGGTCATTGCAAAGTCGGTTGCACTTTCTGTGGAAGACTAGAGACGTGTCTGCAAAAAGAATGTTAGAGTTTGCATTAGCTTTTTTCCTCAGCAATATAGTCAGTTAAGTGTTAAGCGTTAAGACACCACAACCACATTAAGACACAAAAAACATGCGCTCACAAAGGCCAAGAAAAAAAAAGTATATGTACTACAGGCATGGATCTATTCTACAAGAAAAATTAAAAAATGAAGTTCCAAGCAGAGGCTAAAAATAATTTGAGCGGTTCTACAGGAGGAAGTGACTTTGCACATTTCAAGTTGGTTCTAACTGATTACCCGTCATGCTTCTCTGTTCATGGGTGTCTCCAATAGAGTTTAGGAAACTCTTGAGCACGATAATAGAACCCAATAACCCAACATGCCTTTTCATGCAAACTAAACAAAGTAAAAAAAAAAGGCAGAATTTGTTGCTTTACGACTGGACAACAAAAGCGGGAGATGAACCACAATCCAACAGGGCCCGAAACCGAGGACAACACAATACATGGACGCACACAATGTTCTAGGTTACTTACCCAATCTAGACCTGCGATTAGCATTCAGAAAAATAAGAGAAAAGAGCACGACTACCTGTTAATAAGACTTCGCACAAGACAAAAGTTGTGTTGCTCTCGTGAAGCAGTGGCATGAGCATTTATTGTTTAAAACCATCTTCCACTCGTAGTGGAGCCAGAACCTTGTCACTGACGATTGCATTCAAATTGCCGGTCTTCAGTCACAGTAGAGGCAACAGAGAAAGCTGAAGCTGGCAGCCAGGAAAAGCAGCAATTAAAATGTGGTGTGGGCATGAGACGAGACATTCAGGAAATGGCACTCAAGTTTTTACAGATTCACACTTAAAATTAGAGGGCGGCACAGTCCCAGGGCAGAGGTGTCCGGTGCACAGACGAAGCCCATCTCTAACCCACTGCGAGCCAACACGAAAGACGTGCCGACCAAAAACAAAACAGTAGGACGCTATACATTGCAGCTGCTTCTCTCCAGTTAAGTCCAAGTACCGTGGAACAGTGTAGTCTTAATGTGAATTTAATAAAACACTAAAAGAGGCTCACTAGCACCTTTGTTCCATTCTCCTTTGTAGCAGTCTCACTGTAGATACTATAGTACAAACTGTATGAAACAACAACAGTTATGAGGGTCATGGTGAAGGGTAACAACATCTCAATTTGAATAACAGCACTAGTAGGAGTGGTGATGGTAACAACAGATTATGCACAGGGTGAGCAGACTGAACAGGTTATCGGTGGCACGACAAAAAGAAATGCAGACACTAAAAGTCGTCACAGACACATACGCTCGGAGAAAGGAAAAAGCGCAGTTCCTCTCACACCGTGAAGCACTTGAGTACTGGAGAAGCCCGCTGCCTTTGGAGTTTGAACAAATCCCGCCCTTTCCACGCGGAGCTACACGTAACAAAACACATAAATAAGCCTCTCCTCCTCCAACTGTTCAAGTAACCATTGCATTTCAATTTTGCTAAGTCGTCACCTCCCAAACAACACTCACAAACAGGGCTGTCCATGAGACATGAAACCACAGACCCGCACAAATGAGTTACAGCAAAATAAAAAAAGAAACGAAGACAGCACTTTCGGTGCACAGTGTGACGGGTGGACAGAGCAGAACCCCCAAACTCTGAACATCGGATGCACTTAAAACTGCAGCAAAAACAAAAAAATGAAAGGGCGGTGGCAGGGGTGATGGGGCAGGCAGGGGCGGAGGCAATGGGCCGGTATTTCGAGAAGCGGTCGGAGCTGAGGTTGACCGGGAAGAAGTGGGAGTGGGGGGAAGGGGCGGACACGGCACGTGCCTCTCTGTAAAACAGTCCTTCCTAGTCTGTTCGATGGGCCAGGTAAGTGAAAAAGAAAAAGAGAAGTAAAAAAAAAACACAGACACACATGCAGACTGGTCGTTCCACTTGACACCACACTACACGCACGGCCGTTTCAAGGCGGTTTCTCTTTCCATTCAATCCTCGTTAATGGGATTAAGGTCGTGGTGCACAGAGGCAGCGGCGGCCACTAGCTGTGGGGAGAGAAAACGAGGAGAGTGGCGTGAGTTACGTGACAGCGCTCTGGCGCGCGCGTGCTGGTGCGGCATGCACGTGCTCAAGCCACCGGGGCGGGCACTGCACCCTTCGACGCAGGCAAGTGGTGTTCGCTCACGAGGGGACGCATGCACGGGAAAGTGGGGCACTCGCACGCATCAAAAGACACGCAAAGGAAACAAAAGCGACGACGCGTGACAGACTGTATTAGGTTAGGGCAGGCTCACTTATCAGACCACTCGCGGGCATTGCAAATTCTCGTGCCTCCTACTGCACTTCTGGAAAGACAAATTAACGTGGCAAGAAGTTGCCGCTTTCTGTGGCCGTCGTCAATAGAAAAAGTTAGGGTATGTTAAACCGGATGCGAGATCCGAGAGTTCAGTGTTTT
This sequence comes from Ixodes ricinus, assembly GCA_037355805.1. Lineage (NCBI taxonomy): Eukaryota > Metazoa > Arthropoda > Arachnida > Ixodida > Ixodidae > Ixodes > Ixodes ricinus. Next base: position 158,153 of record JAZHYW010015059.1, on the reverse strand, counting down.
GCAGTGGGAACGAGCAACTATTTTAGTAACATCCATAATGAGTGGCTGAAAGCAAATCATTAAGAAAGATTCTCAGTTTAGGATATTTCTGTAGGCCAAAACCTACGAGTGGCTCCAAGTGTGCAGTCGGCGTAAATGTGCGGGCAAACTCCGAAATATAGTTACCCAGCACCAGTCTTCTGGTGACTTCGACCTTCTACCACTAAATCTGCACTTGGCTGTGTGTGTGTGTACTGCAACCACAAACGTCGGTTTCACTGGTTCTCTACTGGCAGTCTCTCTATCCACTCTGAACTTTCTGAGTAGCCCTTTTCTTGAACTTTTTACAATGAATCTTGTCAGTAAGAGTCATACACAAGCTCATCCTCATATGCGAGAAATTTGCATCCCTTTAATGAAGGAACAGACTTTCACGTCAAACTCAGCCCTGCTGACACCAGCACTGCCCACACTTTTGACATATTCGAGCCACACTAGACAGGGTGCCACCAAAAATCATAGACTTGGCACTATAAGACTATTGCCACATTTCTGTGAGATGCATTGCAACAACACAAACATAAACTGCAACACAACCATACACAAAGCAGACACATGCAACACTCAATTGAACAAACCACACGACACAATATACACGACAAAATGAACACTAAAGTCTTAACCAACGAAGAAGTTTGTGTTAATTACCCCAACGTGTGTGTATCTATATATATATATATATATATATATATATATATATATATATATATATATATATAAAAAATCGCAATGAAGGGAAAAGATACAATAAAACTCGAACAAATGTGAATACTGTAAAAAAAAATTTATCTTCGCGGGCTCATTATTTGGCAATTTTTGCGAAGTGCGAGTTTACAGAATTTTTTGCTGGCACAAAATATTGTGGTTGAGTGTGGTATGCAAGTATTTACTAACATGGGGCAATGTATTCCTATAATCAATTTTCTGCAATATACCGTATTTACACGAATGTAGGTCGACCCTTTTTCAATTTTTGAAAATCTGAAGTGGGGGTCGACTTATAATCGAACCAAAGCATTTCACCGCCGGCAAAAACGAAACAATCGTGATATCTTGGACACCTCGGCTTGTTACGAGTTCAGCCGGCTGTACCTCTAGCATTGCACTATTTGGTGCACTCATTTTACAAATTAATTGTTTCATATTTGCGCGAACGAGTATTATTGATAGCGATTCACAAATTAACCCGAATGTACGGCGGTGACGTTGGGCGGTGAACACCGCACGGCGCGCCCGACTCCCGGGGGTGGCGGCACTTCTTGTAAGAGCCACTCCGGAGGCCGCTGGAACAGCCTCACGGCCCACTCACCCCGCGGCTTCTCTTCGCAGTTTTTCGCACGATTCACGGTCGCACGTCGTTTGATCGAGTAACGAGATCATGGTGGAGCGCTAACTACGTTCATTTGTATTGAAACGCGTGATCCGGGCAGTTTAGGTTTTCGGTGCTCGTCTATGGAGGTGTTGGTCGGAGCGGGTGATGCTCCAGTGGAGTCTGCAATGGCGCGGGATCTTAAATTGTGACAACAAACGAACAGGCTCCCTTCCGGAGTTGGAGGTCAGGCTTGCAACGTACGCCGCAAATGTGTGCGATCGGTCCCTACCCGTGACGTCCAACGCGATTGCCGAGCAAGCGCGGAAGATGCGGTTCATGCTGTCATTTGCGAAGTGCGAGATTTCGTTGGACGACGCCGACGACGTGCTTCGAGAACGTAGCAGTGATGACGACCGGGACTGACATCACCAGTGCGGACGAGTCGTAGTTATAGTTGCGGACGGAGTGAGAACGACAGTGAGCAGCTTCGAGTTGTCCCGCCTCCAGCGTGATTTTCCTAGTTTCGATAACGCCTGGCCATCTGATGCGCCTAGCGCGTGCATGCGCAGCCAAAGCACGCCAGAAGGCATTGATCGCGTGTTGGAGGCTCGGCTTTTGAAACAGATACTTTGCCGTTCGCACGTGTTCGCAATAAAATGCGCATCTAAAGATTTTTTTTTTTTGCTGATGTGCAATTTGGGGGGTCGACTTACAATCGAGTCGACCTACAATCGTGTAAATACGGTATTTCCAAACGTGAAATTCATGAAAATTAGTTATCTGCGAAAATGAAGTCATTTACAGTAGATGAGCAATATTCATCATTAGGTGATTCAATTAAAACAAAAAGATGGGTGTGCATTTCCAGTATAAAAAATGTTCTAAACCTTGCTTGACCTCACTAGAGTAATAATACATGTACAAGTAGCACATTTAGTGATTTAATTAAATATAAATTCAATAAACCCCTTCAATAAAACAACAACATTCACAGCTTTTAAATAAATTGAAGGATGGAAAAGCTGCTTCTGGCCAAATATAAAATTCTTCATTAAGTTAAAAAATTAGTGCTCTTCAAACGTAGTATTGAATGGTATTTGGCTAATAAACGATGTTGCAGTATAAAGTCAGCAACTCATGTTTTTTACAAGTGAATGGTAAGAGAAAAAAAAAGCTTTTCCTAGGCAAAACTTTTTTAAAATTAAAACGGGGCCGACTTAGAACTCCACTCAAAAAGCTAGACACATTTCTTTTTAACTCTACAATATTTACGGTGCATAACCTAAGCTTTTGAAATTGCTAATCACATTGTTTTACTATAGTGGTGTGTATGAAGATGTAAACAAAAATTGTGACTGCGTTTACAGCGCATCGGGGCAAAGGAAACCCTGACTTGCTTTTCCAATGACTTCAGCAAACAATTGGCCTTTTCGAAAAAGCACTGCAACAAAGACAACATCTTCAAAACCTACTTAAAAGATGTTTTATTTCCCTTTAAGCAAGATTGCATAGCGAAAGCTGTGCCATAGTATCACTTTGCCGCAGTGCATCCGTGCCATTAAGAAGCGCCCTCAGCGGAGCTTTAGGAATTTATTTTTAGAGAAATTCGGATTTTGCTTTTAGACTTCTAAACTCTGCTTTTATTTCCCACAGCTTTTCGTTTTTTCACCAACACAGAGTTTTTGCTTTTTTAATAAGTAGACTTCTCAGATATAACTACTTTTCAAGTTCACATCGGTGTTCTGGATGTACTTATTTTTTATGTCTCGCACATTTTTAATACCTCCAAATGAGCAAGCAGTCAAGTTTTATTGGAAAGTAGAACGTAGAGCACAAAAGATGAAAGATTTACGAACATGCCTTTGAGCCTACAGGTTTTTCATCTTTTAAACAAAATTATCAATCTTGCAACTCGCTCTCTTTATTCTTAAAAAAAAAAAGAAAAAAAGAAAGAGTTGCGTGAAGAATTAAGTACAAGACACAAGTGCTTTTAGCTTATTGACTGGTTTTACAATGTCATTCTAGTGCTTCGGGCTCTTTGTATATGATGCAGATGCTGCCTCGCACTTCCCGAAGTTTTGGTTTACAGCCGTTTCAAGAGGCTCTTGTCCAAACATATGGGGTTCTAGGCATATGAATATCCATGCATGAATGACTTCTCATTTAATGTAACTGAAGCAGTTGCTCATTGTAATGGATGCACAGTAGGTAACAAATTTGCCACCTCCTTGCATCTGGCAATGGTGAACCTTTAAGGGAGGCCTTTAATTCTGCCGGACAACAGAGAGCCAAACTGAAAAGATTGAAAGAAGCACAAAATGACTGTCTTTGGAAGGGAAGTCATTATTGTTGCTTCTTTGGCACTAACATATGAGAAATCAAAATTTTTTCTCATAAAAATAAATATGAAATATATGTTCCGGGAAGTGCTAATGAAATGCTTTCAAATTTATTTTAAAAAATATGAGACCCAAGGGAGTAGCCGTAACAGATTTTGAAAACATTGTTCCAAAATATTAAAAAAGAAATTTTTTAATACTACAATTAAATTCAAGGTTCATATGAACTAATATTAGAAAGTTTAGAAGATTGGCACATGTCTGAAGGATATGACCTGCCATAGTAAGTTGTAAATAGCCATGCAAGATTTGGAACAGAGACTGGCCCAGTTTAAGTTTCAGTCATATTCTTCAACCAAAAAGAAAAGGAATAGCTGACATGAGTACAGTCAAAAGATTGCAACAAATTATTGCGACAAAATATGCACAAAATTAAAGTTAAATCAGCTTATCGTAGAACCAAGTTTCCCTTACTCCATTTAGCATCCAAATGTCCTAGGATAAGGTTAGCAAATCACTTCCTTTCTCACCTGGGAACACTCTATGATTCAGCAGTTGAGAGTTAAAAGCTGACATACCTACTAACTAAATTATTTATGCATTCCCAAGGGGAAAGTAGTCAAAACTCATAAAAATAAAATGTAACTTTTAGTAATAATAAAAAAAAATGCAGCATAAAAAGTGTAAATGATCAGCCACCGACTGAGCTTAATCAGCTTAATGGAATGTGGTGCATTTCAGTCAACTACATAGCCAATCGATTTTGAGCTGAATGACTTCATAAGGAGGCAACTGATTGCAGCAAGAAGTGAACAAAGTAGACCAATTTTTGGTGAAATTAATGACTGGAAATAGGGTGAATCGTAAGCACCTGGAAACAACACGGGTGCCCTTCATATGGAATGATAAACAAGGACTGTTTGGCATTGTGGCATCTTAGGCCACCCGATGATGGCTAGACTTCCCCTTAGATTTGCAAGGCACACTGAGGTGCCTGTTCATTCATCCACCGGTGATGAAAGATCAAACCAGCGAACCGTTTTCATTCGCTGCCTATTGTACAAAAACAAACCATCACTGTGGGTATGTCAGAATGTAGCCTGGTACTGCTGATTAGCCAAAAACATCCATTTATAATTTAATTACGCAATCAACTCGTGTAAACTGTATAAAAAAAGAAAAAAATTCAATGATCAGCTGCCACAGAAGTCACCAACAAACATCAGTATTCCCACACATCATTTGAAGGCATGAAAATAGCAATATAAAAGGACTTGCCTCAGTGCAATAAGAAATTACAGACTGTTGCCAGCTAGCTAGAAAGAGTTAGAACACAAGCCAGCCATTGGGAACACCTTCACTAGAGAAGGTGCTCTCTTTTTCCCGTTCAGTAGTGACCAAATATGTTACTCCCAGCATAGATTAAAGATGTCCGTTTCTTTCACTAAGTGAAACAAGCATGGCCTTTTTTGTTTTCATCGCACAATAGTATGAAAATTGTGCAAGATAATGATGGTTCTTGTTTCAGTAGAGCTCTCACTTCAATGAAATGACTCGCAATACACTCAAGCTTCATAATTCCGAGTTTCGACTGTATCATCCGATGCGAGGATTACAAGGTCCCGAGTTCTGCCTTACCCAAAAACTGTACTCAGTTAAAAAGCCGCATTAGTCTTAGGTTGTGCCATCAGAAACCCAAATGAATACAGTCAATAAAGAAAACATATGGTAGCCAGATGTGCTACTTCCAGACCTCAAAAGAAGAAACAATGAATCAAAGAAATTACACCCACAAGAAGCACAAAACAATGTGTTAATCGAGTACACAGAACCCCACCGAGAAAAGAGCAAGTCCACAAAACAGAACGGAGCAAACAGAAAAAAGAAAGAAAACAACAACAGAGAAGATAGACAACATCCAGGGCAAGATGGGGCAGAGAAGGCCCCACGACAACCACGGCACAGTCAGTCGGTCAAGGTACAACATCAACACCACAATGACAAATGAGAGGAAAGGCAGATGAGAGGGAGGCATCATGAAGGACCACATCACTGGAAAGAGAGACCACACAGCAGAAATGAGGCAGCAGACTTGTGGACAGGAGAAAGAGAGCTGGGTAAAGCTTGTGGGGGGGGGGGGGGCAAAGGCGTTAATTGGAACACCAAGCACAAACGGCAGCTGCTACTGCTATGATGCCTGGAATACTGGGGGACGGCGTTCCTTTTGTGAGCCTCTCCTCACGGGAGAAATGGTTCACAAGAGCAATCAAATGTGGTCGATCCGGAGTAATTCAGAGTTAAAGAATCTGCCCGAATAAGCTTTGATGATAAGCTTAAACATACGCTACCTTAATATCCCGAGTCATCGCCCATCACAGAATCATCGCCCACCCCACTTTTTAGGCGAATATCGATTTAAAAAAAAAAAACACCCGAGTGATCGCTTGCCCCGAATACCCCATGCAGACTCCACGATCATTCATCCTACCCACATGATGCAGCCGCGGACCTTACAGTTGGAAGACATCCGTGACAATGTAAAACGAAGGACAGAAAGACACTCCACTTTGTTTACGCAATTCCTTCCCCATTTTCGCGACCCCGAGGTCGAAGTAGATGCGTGCGAGAGGAAAACGATAGAGATAACAAAAGTAAACTTTGTTTTGCTTACAAAAAAGTTAATTCAAACAAAAGGAAACAAAGTCGGAAAGATAACACTAGCAGTAACCCATTCAGGGACTGCGAGGTCAGCAAACACCCCATATCCTGGAATGTAACTGCGGAGTGTAAAATCGCAGTCCGTCTCTACCTACGTAAGGTCACCTCGAATCCGCTCCTTCTCCTGGAACGCTGCGACTGCGGTTGGTAAGGTTGTGCAATGTTTAAGACAAAGCCAACAGGTTAATAAAGATTTGCTGGAACGCTGCACACAGACATTTGCAGGGCATCCCATTTCCAGCTCCGTGTTTAGTAGTGCCGTCCACGCCATGCAGCAACGCCGCCTCAACCCGCGTTGACAGCATCGTCGTGAACGGACGCACGTATGTATGCACCAAACAAGAAAGTGCCGCAAGAGCCTCTCCCTTGCGACCAAGAAGGCGCCTGAGTTGGCCCGACCCGAAAATATTTGCCAACGCGATCGCCGGCTTTTTGCTTCCCCAGCATCACTTCTTTCGTACGCTCGCTCATTGACTCATTGCGCCTAATTGGTTTTTTTATATATATATTTTTTTTAGCAAAGAGAACGTTGAGGTGTTAGAAACATGCTTTTTGCGTAACATACGTTCGCGCAATATGAAGATCGGCGATGATCATCGCACGTATGAAAGCAACGGACTTTGTGATATGAATACATTCTTTGTTGAGCATTTCATGCATAAAACAATGAAACTAATCAGAGTTTTGAGTTTAATGTATCTCTTGTGCAGTCGTGCTAGATACGTACAGAAAAATGGGCATTTATTTTGCTTTTTCTCAACTTTTTGTGCTTACCGCCCGAGACATGGCCCATCCCTTTTTTTTTATCAATTTCAGGCAGCAGGGGGTGGGCGATGACTCGGAATATTATGTAGTTGAAGTTGACATTTTACTCCTGTTATGCCTCAACCGGGCTTTTATGAGAGTTGAGCATGACAACCACACAAGATGGTACTAGTGCATTTTCTCAGGTGTGTTACGCTACCAAATGCTCCTAGAACAGTGTCCATGAGAGCAGTGTGCATGTATGGTGGCACCCAGAAATGCACCGGCAGCTTGCTGTGCCATCCGTTCCTTTCGTCCCAAGTCCTAATCACAGTGGATGGCAACCGACACGCCACACCGGTACTCCAAGCACCCCGGCAGTACTAAGACTGGTGGGACATTTAAATTAAAGGGCAACTACGCTCAATTCCAAAAATTTCGGGATAATGAGTGATTTCGCATCAAAAGCCCTAGTAAAAGACGCTACGTTGTTTCCTTCGCGAAAAGTGGGATATATACTGTAAACAACTAAATTTTCGCTAAAACCTAATTTTCGCGAAATTTGGGAATCGCCTACAATTCGCGAGAAATACGTCTCGCAAACAATTCGGGCAATATGTGAATGCTACGGAAGCTACACTCGATTCGCAAAAATAAGAACCCGCGGCAAAAATAAGAACCCGCGAATAATTTCAAAATTTCAGCTTTGGCCCGATTCGCGAAAATTAAGTCGTTTGCAGTATTTATAAACCTAATTTTAAACACGAGCAGAAACCGAAACCAAACTTTGGCTTGTACCACGTGATGTCACGTGGTACGAGATGTCACGTGATCTTTTACTCAACGACGAGCGGGATTGGGGCAGGCATGTGCCAGGCGCAAGTGTCGTTTGCACTCTTCACCATGTTTTGGTGTCTACGACATTTCACGATGTCTGCCCAACTGCGGCATTAGTGTGCGCACGTAGTTTCCGTATAGGACGAAACTCTGAAACAATTATTACAAACGGTGAGACGACGAAGGCTGTTGTGACGCGGGAGACAGCGGTAACGGCAGGGCGGCCGGACGGCTCCCAAGAAGCGCGCTGCGCAGGTGCGTTACACCAATCACGTGGACACCGCTGAGCACTGAGAGGAAACGTTGCTGACATCACCCGTTATGCTTGTCCAGAGAAGTAAAAACAAGCAAAAGGGGGCAATGGTGATGATGTAAAGCTCTATGTTGGCTTTGCCAACGTTGTAGCATTGACTGCGCTGTTGATTGCACCTCAATTCGCCCGCTCGAGTCAGCCGATTTCGGCAACTTGGCGAGTTGCAAAGTTTGCCGGACCGTTTAAGAAACATTTAGACAGAACTAGGTTGTAATATTTGACGTGTGATCTTCCTAGGTGATACTGAAGAGGACTGCATTGTTTTTTCAAAAACAAAAATGAAGCGGAGTTGCCCTTTAATTGGCAGTAGTGCATAGGCAGCAACGGCTAACCAAGGTACAAGGCCACAAGAACGGCGTCCAGACACAGCAGAACTTTTCTCTTGTAAGGTTGAAGACCACCTCCCTTGCCTACTTCTACGCCATTTAGCGGCTCAAAAAAATAGCAGCATTCTCGCGACTCACAGTATGAGTGATTGACAACCAGAATGGACGATTTGTTGGGAGGGAAGGGAGGAGGGAATATGCTCAGGTGGTCAGGTCTAAACAATAGTACCATTACTTTCCATAGCTAGAGATAAAAGTCCTCGTTATTTTAAAAATCAGTGGCTACGTAATATCCCAAATGGCAACCCGCCCCTCTTCTCCCACCAGAGGACAATCGGCTGAAAGAATGATTGTCGGCTAACTTTGGATCCATGACTTGTAAAGTTAGGAGGAATCGCTTGCCTTGCACTAATCTGCAATGCACAATATAAACACAAAAAAGACCCGCACGTCATTGCTGATAAGACTCAACTGCTTATCCCATTGCACAAGTCCTCCAAACCTAGCTAACATAGTTTCTCAAAATAAGCTATCTTGCCGCAACACTTTTTCTTTTTTTTACAGAAGTATTGGAAGGAAACAGGGGTCGGCTACCTTTTGGGATATTACGATACAATGTATGAAACGTTTAGTTAAACCAGAGGTACTGAAATCTTTAAAAAAGCTTCTAACTAACATTTTAGAACTTTGAGTGATCATATTTAGGGTTCCGTGTGTTCGGAGTTTATACGGAGCTTATTTTTTGTTAGATTCCCAATTCTCTGAAATTTTGAGTTTTCTGTGTTCCCAATTTTTAATATTCAAAAACAAAATAAATAAAATCCAGGTACCATGACCCGTTGTCCTGAAGGAGCCCTGACGAGCTAAAAGGCAAACCCCTTTGTCATGATTCGAAAACCCGAGACTGCAGGTAACGATGCACACACTCAAAAAGTTTCGAGTGTGTGTGTCGTTACCTGCAGTCTCAGGGTTTTCGGATCATGTTTAATGTACACCAGCTCGTTTGCGCCCTTACATTTATTTTATCATCCCTTTGTCAGTAGTTCGAGATTTGAAAGGAAACTAAAGTGGCATTTTCTCAAGACCACTGACCCTGTGCTCTTATGAAGTTTATTTGTAAAACACTGTCTTTTTTTGTTCTTTGTTTTGTAGTCGTGACCTCGAAATTTTAAATTGATGGAAAATTTACCAGCGAGTGTTTTTCCGATTATTTCGGTTTTATCCAAAAACACTGAACCCTACTTATAAAGCACAAGTGAGGGGAAGTAAAGAGTGGGTGCTGCAGCAGCAAGTGAGGCAAAAGTGAGCTCTGCTTCTAGTATGGTGCGAGAAAGCTGAAGAAGTGAGCTTAGTGTGTAGCTTAACAGTTTGTTGTACTGGCCTGGGTGTGAGTCACACTGATGTTTCCATGACAACATGTGGTCCACCCTGTAGCTAGCAAATGGAGGAGAGAACAGACATTACCCGCCAGCTTGCATTACTGCAACTAATGCTCGCCCAGTGACGTTGAGGAAGAAAAGGAAGGCCCCCGCTAAGCATTGCGTGGCATGTTGAACAAGAAGGTGCGAGATGTTAGGTGGGCTCAGAGATGTTAGTACTACAAGGCATACAATACAGACAATGAATTTGAGATGCGGTGTACCAATAACATAGTTACACTGAAAACAAAGCTGTCAAAATGTTACTTTAAGCTAAAGACCATAAGAAATGCCTGGAATTTTTTTTTTTTGATAAGTGAAGATGTTTTTGAAAAATTAATTTAATAAACAAGAAACATTTAAGTTTTTATTTGTTTCCTTAATAATCAAAGCTAGAGCCTTGAAACCGACTAAACAAGATTCTACTGACATTATTTCTTTTTACTTGATACTCACATGCCCCTGTTTGTACAAAAAGCAAAAAGCTTCAAGTTAATCGAGCAACCGACTGATTACCGGTCACTATACTTAATAGAAAAGTGCCCGCGATCCAACTGCCTGCACATGTGTCAACTAAATGCCCAGAAATCAATACACGAAAAATTCTGCAGTGTCACCACACATTGCATAACAGTCAGCAAAGCCGAACACAAAACATACTCCATGTCTTCCGTGCTTCTCGCAGCTGTGGGACAATTCACCAGTCGGCATGGGTGCTTTGCACAATGCTGGGGTGCAACCCAGCCATGTTACCAAGGCATGCCAGGAGTTCGTTGCGGGTGCATCATAAAAACCATCTTTTCAGTAACAAAACAAACAGTACTATGGCCACTAACCAATAGAGGCCCCGTATCAGTCTCAATGCAGTCGTGAAACAGATTGCAACAGAAATGGTAATTAGGTGCCTCCATAAGCGTCTTAGGCACATGTTTCAAGCTTGCTCTGTAGCTCTGCCTGATGATGGCACAGCCAATCAGCTGTGGTCATTGCTACAAACTACAACAACATGCAGGAACCTGTGCATGGGCTACCACAGATACTCACAGTGCACACTTCCACCACAGAAACAGCCTAAAATGGTATTGGTGTTCCAACCTGCTCGAAGCTACAAAGACAAGCGGCCCCCAAACCAAGCCCAGCAGACCCAAACTGCCAAACAAAACCAGCAAATATTGCCAGAAAGTCACCTACCATTTCAGTCTCGTGGAGCCCCTGCGCGTCACCGAGAGATGGCTGGGACCCTTTGTTCATCCAGTTCTTCAGGGGAGTTGTAGGGCAGGCTGAAACCACACTTGTCCTTAGCAACCCTTTGTGCCTAATACACAGTCACATAGCAACGTGCTCTCTTAACTATAACAATCTAGCTCTAGCATCAAATAATCCTTTTGGTGCCTTTAATTTATAGGCAAGAAAGAACTTTAACATATTTTTGTACAGGGGAGTCGAGTAAGGAGTCGAACCTCTCGTTATTCTGGTTCAGTTTCGGTTCAGCAAGTCACACTAATTATCAGTCCGGTTACCACCCCATCAAGTGCAAACCGTTTCAGACTGGTTCATAATTCCACTTTTGATTGTGGCTGCTTGTGCACTTCCTGCGGCTTTTTTTGAGCACGTCACAATTACTGTAGCCAGATACAAATTAACATGAAAGAAAGATGTAAACATATATAGCTTTTTGCTCATGAAGTGTAAGCTACACTGCATCATCATGCATGCCACACACACTGTTCTGTGCCAGTGCTGGTCACGTTTTATAAATTATGCTGCGCAAAGCATTCTTCCACTTTACGTGTAAAGTGTTCTATTTGCAGCCACTTTGTAATGCAATGGGTGGTCTTCACTCAATTTTAGAATATCAAAATAAACATATATTATAAATAAAATATTAAAATTAAGTTTCAATTACAGTAAGTTAGTCCAATCAATCTATTACTAAAATGTAGACACATACTAATTGTTACCGTCCATGTAAGCAGTAGGAAATGAACTTGTAGAAAATGGAGACCTAAACCAATAAAATACCCTTGGCAGGTGCAAGCAACATAATGTTAGCTTATTAAATATGCTAGGTGTAAGCAAAAGGCAAGTCTTCATTATTTGTTTAAATATTCAATGCCAATTTCTAATATTCAAAAGAAACGACAAATGGGGAACACTTAAATTGACAAAGAATGTAATAAAAATGATTTAATTCACATTCAAAATTTCTAATATTCACACAACTCCAGTTAATGTCATAAAGATGGCTCCAAAGAAGATACCTTACAATCCATAAATAAAAAAAATAATAAAAAAATGTTGTAAGAATATTTTTTTGGTTTATCCTAGCGCCAACCACCGCTCTTGAGCCCACCACGAGATATCCTGGTTTTTGAAGCTAGGACAAATAATCAAAGTCTCTCCTTTAGAAAGAGACAACCGTAGAATACCGTGCGTCCACCCACTCCGCACTAAACGCCCACCCCCAAAATTTGAAACAGCTAAAAAATATGCACAGTACATATATATGTAAAACTGCTGACCTTACATGCTCCGGTTATCTAGTTTTTTGCGATTATCTTCAAATTTTGAGCGGGCGCTTGCTCGATATTTTACAGTAGGCGTGTCCACGAACAACACGCCAGATTCAATGCTCCTTCAAAACACAGACTGGTACACAGGTACACAAACAATACGGAGCAAGGATTTCTAGCGACCAAACTCACAGATGCATGCCACAAGCTTATCTAACGCGGTAGTAGTAGTAGTAGAGACACCATGAATTCTGTAACCCTGCGGTGAGGCCTTAGAGCTCAACAACAGTTTATCATACCCAAATTAATGCCTTTTCTTTTAAATTAGGAAAAGACAATGAGTTAAGTAATCATTCCGGAGATTACTTGATATGTTTGAAAAGCTTGATTTCCCACTTAATTTAGAAAAAAAAAAGGCAGCTGTGCATTTGAAGCGTTCAAGAGCAACGCAGGTAATCAGTATTACTCGTGAACCGGCCAACACAGTCTCGTAACGGAGAAATAATGAAAATCCAGAATCTAGAGCCACTCAATAAAGTATGTTTATAGTTAAACATATAAAATAGCGCAAAAGAAGACAGGGACACAAAGTGAACGAGACAAGTGCCAACTTTTAACTATTTTTACTCAGAAAAAAGTAAAGCAAAAACTGAAATTCATTTCCATGAAGCACAATTATGACCAAAACCAAGAGACGCCACTGGACAAAAAGGGAGCGCTGAGCTGTTTTCGTGCCAAGTCAGCTCTCCTTTTCGTCCAATAGCTTCTCCAGTTTTTGCAAGACCAGACAGCAACTTGATAGCTCCATGTATTGCCGCTTTGCGTATGCATACATGTTTTGCTCTTATCGAGTAAAAATAGTTGAAAGTTGGCGCTTGTCCACTTTTACTTTGTGTCTCTGTCGTTTTCTGCACTATTTTATTAGTTTAACTAAGCTGAACCAACTAAGTCAGCAATGTACCTCGCTAAAGTATGTACAGTGTCGGCGCCCCATTTCCTAACTTTTCTGAGGGCGAAGCCGCTTGGTGCAAAGTAGTAGGCTCAATTAGCGATCGTTTTGCTTCGAAAGTGCGACTTTCCGAGCTCTAGATGCAATGTTAAACAGCTTGGGAGGTGTCGTTTTGCTTTTCTGCAGACTTGCCTAACGTTCCCGGAGGACGGAAAACAAACCCCCGCGATTTCAGATAAAGCTGCGAACAACCAGCAACTCGACTTCAATGGCGAGATGACCAAGGCGTCGTCACTCTCGGACGTAGCCCATGTGGAAGAGATTTCGACGAGCGTTTTGACGCAGTCACTAAGAACACTAAAGCTGAACACAAAGGAGGGAGCCTGCACGCGTTTGTCCTCGTCCCTCCGTGTTTAGCTTTCATATTCCTAAGTTATTTAGTGGCCCCAGGCAACCTCACCTCCAAATACCACCCCCTTTTCGTACGAAGCTAGACCCGCCGGCTCATCCGTGGGTCCGGAGTTTTGAAACCAAACGACCCAATCAATGGCTAGACCGGAGCCAGCGAGTTCGCCTCCCGCTCTGTGTCGGCTCGCAACCCCGCCTGTCTGCTGCAACGACAGGCTCGAGCGAATGCTTCCCGCTCACCGATGTCTCCGCTGGAGCTGGACTCGGTGAAGGAAGGGGTGCCCTCCGTGTGGGTGGGGGTGGACCCCTCGACGCTGTGCGGTGGGGGTCCACGTCAGCGTGCGCATGCTCGGACCCAGGCCGGGAGTGCTCGAACTGCACCCAGATCGAGCACCGTGGAGTGACGAAACAACGGTATGGTGCCCAGAACGCGTCTTCGACCGGCGCCTTTAGTGCCCCCGTGCCACCCATTCAGCGAAAGCGGTTCCGATCTGGCAACAAACGACGCCACGGGAGCAGACGTGTCGGGCTATGGGATGTTGCCACCCCGGCGGTCGGCACGCTCCGTCCTTGTCTTATGGCGGACCGCAGCGAGTGCTACGAGCCGTCCCAGCGAACCCAGAGCTGCGAACGTTTTACGTGATTACAAGAACGTCGTCGCATCCCTCTCGAAAGTCAACCGACACTCGTGCAGTGCTGGAACGGCTTCGATGGCTGTTTGGGTCACCCTCGGTATGCTCGAGACGACCAAACTAGCTGTTGGCGCCAAGTCGGCTCTCCTTTTTGTCCAATGTCGTCGCTTGGTTTTGGTCATCGTTGGGGACGTGCGTGTCCCTCCGCACTCCTGGCTACACCTCTGCTGGCTTTAGGTCACCTTTAGAAGCTTCCTACCTTCGTGGCTAATAGCGTCCTTTGCGGCCCATCGTAAGGCAAAACAAAGCGTGGCAGAAAATAGACGAGCGAACGCTGTCGCTGTCGTCTCCGCCTCTGTGCCGCCGCCATGATCGTGACAGGCAACGACGAGACACTTCCGCAACGTCTTCGAGCAGAAGTCGAGGGAGCAAGAACGAGGATGCATCGAACGCACCAGTCGCAGGCACGTTCCGGGCACCACAACGGCCAACCCGAGAGAAGAGACCGGAGACCAACCTGATTGTTTCGGAGGTCCTCACGGTGACCGTGGCCGCAGCAGAGCGGAGGACGGCCGTTCGCACGACGCGGTATCTGCGTTGGACCGGGGCTTGCCCCGCCGGCTCCGACCGCACGCGAGGGCGAGGTCACGCCCTCCCCCGCCACCGTGTCCCCGTCACTGAACTTGAACACCGAGTTTTTTCCAACACTGGCAGCTCAGCACCTGCGGCCACGTGCACGGACGTGCAGAAGGAAACATGGAGATGCGATCGGTTCCAGCCGTTTCGGAGCGCCAACTACTCCAGCGACAAGAAAGAGAGTATGAGCCGAAAATTTGACGTCTGTTTCTTTTGCAGGTCTTGTGGCGAGCGGGTCTGATTGAAGGATAATGGGCAGACCTCAAGGCAGCTTGCTTTGAGGTCTACCCACTATCCTTCGGTCAGAGCTCGGCGTTCTGATGTCACCGCGACCCCTGCAAATGAAGCAGACGAGCTTGCACCCCTAATAGACTTACCGTAAAATACACGCGGAAGCACCCAACTCACTAAGTGCCCACTATTAACATTTCCCAAGCCTAGGAATTCTGCACATTATACGTTAAACGCCCAATTTGACCGGACAAGCGCCCGTGTCTATATTAACCCAGTTTTCAGTCAAAGTAAGGTGGGTGCTCCACCGGCATACGAGCTATACTTAGTTTCATCTTACAATAGACCACAGCGGACGCTACGACCCATCAAAGTCCGGAAAGGTGCAGCGATGCACAAAGTCACGTGATATAACCCCAGTGCTGGATTGGCCCAGATGCTTTGTAACGTCCACTGCGGTCCATCGTAAGGTGAAACGGAATATAATATCTTATAGCTCATGCTACGTGATATACCTTAAAATAATAAATCTATAAAAATATGCGTAACATATTTTGCAGGTACCCAAATGTTGATCATCGTGTACACATTTCCGAGTAAATATCATGCTAAAAAGATCCGCTGTTTGAAAAATACTTACTTCATATAGAATGAATGAAATTAGAATGGACTGAGCCCGAGCCTTTCTTGTTATTTAGAACTGTTCAGAGAAAGAACAGTGGAGAAAACTTACTTGTCGTCATCACCACCTAGGTTTTCAAGAGCTACCGTAGCTGCTACATGATATGCCAGATAACCCTACACTTATAGGTTCATGTGAAAATTAAAGAAAGCCAGATAGCAGAAGCGTAGCTATCTCAATTTACAATGCAAACTATCCTTATGTTGAGGCAAGACAGAAAAGAAACAAGTCTATAAATTTGAAAGAATTCTCGAGCAATATATTAACATGACAAAGTCACCATGCAGTTTAACTTCCTTGTAGTACAATGGCTCCAGAGTAGACATACCTATGTGATGATGACTTCACATGCAACTTTATAAACATGCGACTGTTGCTTGTGTTGCTGCGATGACTAGACCCACAATGGTCTGAAAGTTGAGAGTAACAGGATTTGCACCCCTCAACTTATTACTGCTCACCAATAAAAAAAAGTAGCAAATTCTTTGTCAATTTTGAGGACTATGCCAAGAGCCCAGATTGAATAGATGCTGTATCCGATGCATGTAACCTCCAAGGGCATTTAAAAGTATCAGAATATGGATGACAAAAAATAAAAGACAACATATAGTAGTTCCCCAAAATACAGAATGTAAACAAAAACAAATCTTAGTAAACGTAAGATTTTCTACGCCAAAATTAAAATTTTCGGCTACAACTACAGCCCTCCTCCTGTTCACCCAGGCGGGAAAACCCCCAAAAAACTACATAGTTCCATATTAGATCCCAAAAGTGCAGACGCCTCCACAACATGAAAGCAAAACAGAAAGTTGCTACAACGTATGAACCACTTTAAAGTACCGTAATACCACGCAGCAATACCATGCCTAACAACAACTGTAATCGAAAGTCTTCCTGCACAGGGGGATGTCTGTGACCGGCCAGATGAAAGAAACGTCGCCGACACTTTCCAATAGAAAACTCCGCAGAGACTAATCCTTCTCAAGCTTAAAAGAAATAAAACATATTATTATTATTATCATTAAGTGTGCCATGGGCTGAGCAATTTGGCACGAGGTGAACAAACACTTAAACGTTATCAATGGAGTTCAGATTAAGACTGGTTACCTTGATCTCTCGGCGGCGAATCCGCCTCCGTCTCTTCCTTGATGATGTCCTGCTCGTTGGCGGAAACCTGGCGCGTCCTCCCCACGGCTCCTTTTCTTTCGATGGAGAGTGTTTCAACGCTGCACCAGCAGAAACATGCGGGCCACAACAATTAGAACGGGACCATCGAAGGTGCCACAATAAATTTAGAGGAGACACTTTCCGGAACAGTACCGCACTTCCCAGACTATTGTCCACACCTGGTATGTAGTCCGCAGGGGCACATTTTGGTTGAAAACAAAAAGCTTTGCCTTAGATAGTCCACCCCTGACACATAGTCTACACGTAAAACATTCTTTTGCTCAGCACACCTTGACAAATACCTGCCTCAATAACTCGCAAAGAAGCTTGCCATTTATGAAATCTGTACATTATAATGAACAATGCTAGAAAAACAGAACTCCTTATATAGTTTGCACCTGTAGATAATCTGTACCGCACAGTATTACAACTTTTAAATGTCTATAGTCCACCGACTATAGACCAAAAATATGGTACATGGCCTTGAAAGGCATTCTAATGTTGCTACGGGAGTTCTGGGTGAGAGCCTTTCTGGTTTTCTTTCGGGGTTTGTTCCCATGCAGAAGTGATTAGAGCGAACCAGTGTGGCATACAACCTTGGACAATGCCGGCTGAAATCGCGAAATGGCGGTGCAGAACTTCCAAAGGCACGGTGCCAAGGTAAAACTTTGGACTAGATGGGAAAATGAATGGGCACTAAGGGGTCCTTTAAAGGGCAACTCCGCTCAATTCCAAAGATTTCGTGATAATGAGTGATTTCGAATTAAAAGCCCTAGTAAAAGACACTACGTCGTTTGCTTTGCGAAAAATGGGATATATATTTTTAAATCGAATTTTAAACATGCGCGGAAATCGAAACCGAAACTTTGGCTCCGTCCAGCAACATTGACCTCGGGCCGTCAAGTACATGGCCATCACGTGGTACGAGATGTCACGTTATCCTCGGCCCAACGACGGTTGGGATTGGGGCGGGCGTGCGGCAGGCGCGAGCAGCGTCTGCATCGCACTCTTCGCCACGTTTTGGTGTCTACGGCATTTGACGATGTCTGCACAACTGTGGCATAAGTCTGCGCATGTGGTGTCCGTAGTGTGGACGAAACTCCGAGAGACGATAATCACAAACGGTGAGATGACGACCATGGTTGTGATGCGGAAGACGGTGGTAACGGCGGGCGGCCGGACTGCTCCCAAGAAGCGCGCTGCGCAGGCGCGTTACGCCAATCACGTGGACACCGCTGAGCGCCGAGAGGCAACGTTGCTGACGTCATGCGCTATGCTCGCCCAGAGAAGTAAAAACAAGCAAAAGGGGGCCATGATGATGACGTTTAGCTCAGGGTTGGCTTCGCCCATGCCTTAGCCTTGACTGCGCTGTTGGTTGCGCCTGAATTCGCCCGCTCGAGTCAGTTGATTTCGGCAACTTGGCGAGTTGCAAAGTTTGCCGGACCGTTTAAGAAACATTTAGACAGAACCGCGTCATAATATTTGACGTGTGGTCTTCCTAGGCGATACTGAAGAGGACTGCATTGTTTTTTCAAAACCAAAAATGAAGCGGAGTTGCCCTTTAAGTACCACTATCTGCTAATGGGATTTCATCCAAAACTGTCCAGGAGTGTGCAGACTTAGTGTCCTGCCTATTAAAAAATAGTCTAATGTAGCAGACGACTACAAGCGTTCCGTGCTCGAGCAAATTACTGGGAAGTCTTGTTGCTTTTAGGCATTTCAAAAATGGGCCCATCAGCAAAATTGCTAGGCATGTGAAGCTAATAAAGCCAGGTGTGATGAAACATCTAAATTTAAGTTATGACCAATAGCCAGCTCCGACACTCTGTCAATGTACAACAGTACCGCACAATGAGATGCTGCGTGTTAAGCTAACAAAAGCACCTTTTTGAGTGGCTTCACAACTTCTAAAAAGATATTGATTGTGCTATATTTCAAGGGAATGGCCATGCATGAAATCGTCTACTGCAGTGATTGACACTGAGTGCAATGGTTCGATAAACTTTTTTGATAAGATACATTACACAAATTTGCCACCCTAAAATCCTACGAAGTCCATACTATCAGAGCCCTGTTATGTTTGTCATGTTGTTTTGGAAGTGATCAATCTGCTCACATGTCAACACACTTCTACATAAGGAACTGGTTGCTAACTTTAATTTTAACTCAAGAGAATACATCAAAGTTTTTCATAATGCATATATTTGTAGCAATGCAACAATATCTTGAAGCAATTTATATTGTTTCCTAGAATTTCACCTCACAATAATAATCCCTAGCTCCCCTTCTCCAGGGATTATTATCATCACGGCAACAGTGTTTGCCGTAAACAATGTGGGAAGAACAAAAACACAGCAAAGACTTTGTTCATTTTGTGAAATTTTTTTCAATAAACTGCCAAAATCTTTTTCAATGCTAGTACTTCACACAACATGACAAAACAATCTGTCTGCGCTCGCACCAAAAAAAAAAAAAAGAAAAACAAGGTTGATCTATCATAGCCAAAGTCAAGGTTCAACTTAACCCCTTAATTTCACCGAGTTAGAAACACACTTAAAAATATCCTCCTTTTCCAAATAATATGATAGTGAAGAGTTGTCTTTACTCACTGTACACTGAAAAAGTTAATAGAAACAGGGGCAAACAAATTCAACACGACTCAATAGAAGCAGAGACCAACATATCAAAGCAAGATTGTCTCTTTCTTCTCCGCTCTTTACTCAGTGCTCCGTGATTAAAATCTTATGTTTACTCTTTTTGCCCACTCATGTCCCCCTTCCCTTGTAGAAAAGGCAAGTCGACTAGCACACTGCCAGCATTTTGCACATCTAAGGAGAGCACAAAAATATTTTACACAGAAGAATGAAATATAGCAGACCAACTGAACTTCTGCTTGCACTACTGCTAAGTGCACACCGATAAAAAAATTAATTAAGGTAATTTCTATCTTAACAAAGATGAAGGGCAACTCCTAGCATTTGTCTTCATGGAATCATGGATTTGTAATGGAATGCCCCATGAAAAGCAATTTTAATCAATTAGTGAAATTCCCCACGAAGAGCGCTGCGCATTATGTCGTTGCTTGAGCTTCGTGGTACCGCCTCAGGTAGGACTATCGAAATACTGCCAGAAATTGTATATTCAAATTTGATGAGCACTGATATGGGTTTGGAATAGACGAAATGCACCAAAGTCACGCTTATTTCTTTTTTCGCAAAGCCAAGGCTCCGTACAAAATACTGTACCTGCAGCATGAAAGTAGCATAATGCCTTATAGACAAAGGCTGGTTAGACTAGCCCCCGTTTTAGGAATCAAAAGGCTGCAAACAAGAGGACACTATATATGAAACAAGCCTGCAAGGCTAGACTTCAGAGACAACATCTAAAAAAACTATCCCGGCAACACTAGAGACTACTATGCATCTAACAAGCACCATGCTTGCAGAAAGTGTAGATCTAACCAAAAGAGCCAGAAAGCGTCTGTCATGCCATCCAAAAGCTCCCACTACTCATTCCGGAAAACCAAGAGGAGCGTGCCTCTCCGTCAGGCGTTGCCAGGCATCCTTTTCAAGTAAAGATATGCAGCTGCTACATACGCACTAACACTAGTGCTAGCAGGACGACGTGAATCACAACTTTGTGCAGCGTCGAATACGTGCCCCAGTGAATGTAACCAAAGAGCAACCTACAACTAAAGTACAAGTGCTTGACCTTGTGCAAAGAATCTGGGCACAGACGGAGAAGAGGTCAAGCATGCAAGGTGTTTGGGGGGAGGGAGGGTAGGGAGCTTGTCACAACCAAGAGCCTAAGCAAGTGGAATGCAACTTTCTACGGCACAAATGGGAACAACTGCCCCCGCCCGGCAAGCTCGGCGGGAGGCCAAAGTGATGTCGCCGAGCGAATACTGCGAGACGAAAAGCAATATGTGGTACATACTCGCGCAGGAAGGTGGGGGGGGAGGAGGTAAGAGACAAAAGAGAGAACGGGTATATGCGCAGCACAAAAGAACTACGACACCAGACACGCCAGGGGAGGGGGACGGAGACAACACCCCCAGACCGGTAGCGGTAGGGAGCCACGAGGGCAGAGAGAAAGTGTTGCGGCCTACCTAAGACACTAGACACCAGGGCTCTAAATTTGCGATGTGGGCCTTTGATTTCGGGGAGGTCCACTAGTTGGAGACAGGGAAGGGGAAAAAGGAGGAGAAAAGCCAGGGGAAGAAAGAGAGAGAGAGAAGAGAGAAAAAAAGAACAGGCAAAAAAATATTTTTTTTTAAAAATCATACAGCAACAAGACACTGGAAACTGCACCACACTGTGAGCGACATTTCACGACGAGTGACTACAGCCTCCACAGTTTTCGGTGCACCGCATTATTTTATGTTTAGTTGCCTGTCTGTTTGAAGAAACTTTCAATAATTATAAAGTTCAAAAAGAATGAATGCAAACTATGCAGAAAACAAAATCCTTTTAAACTCGATGCACAGAAAGCTGTGTAGGCTGTAAGCAGAACACACCAGGAACAAGCCACACACCAACAGAGGGCACGGAGTAGATAGATGTATGTGTATACATGCTCGGATAAAAACACTCGGCTCAAGCTAGAAAGGCAGAAGTGCTCCAACTTGATATACTAATCTAGAATCATAGTAACACCAGCTACAAGATCGAGCTATAATCGTGTTAAACAACTGGTTAATTACGAATACCAAAATTACTCTGCTGGGCAGGTTGCCTAAAACCAACAGCTCCGATAGCCATATAATTTCTATGAGCAGCTAGTGGCTTGTAATACAATTTTCCTGTTTGGCACGTATGTTTTAGAGCACCTGCACTGAAAAATGTGGCACATATACACATACACTTTGGATTCCTGATACAAGCTTATGCAAGTCTAGACAACATATAACAAGTTTACCATGGTTTTCGTGGGCATGAAGCATGCAAGAAATTTCATATTCTAGTATCTCTTACATCGATTTTAAACTTTTAACTTTTATAAACAA
The DNA here is from genome assembly GCA_037355805.1 of Ixodes ricinus. Lineage (NCBI taxonomy): Eukaryota > Metazoa > Arthropoda > Arachnida > Ixodida > Ixodidae > Ixodes > Ixodes ricinus. The sequence goes on along the minus strand of JAZHYW010015059.1, from coordinate 135,884 downwards.
TCCAATGTGAGAAATCACTCTTTCTTGCATACCTTCATAACTCGTGTGGTGGCCATAACTTAATCAAATCAATATCTATATTGCACAAATAATGTGCCATTTTAATGAGCACGTAGTTAGTACTTTCAAAATGAGTAACACAAGACAAGCCTGCTTACTCCATCAATAGTTATGTTCAAGGAGTCGAAGTTCACACTTGCTCGCATTTGTAGTGTTCAAGTTGTGCATATGAGGCAAAAAAAATGCCTTGCATCTTCATTTTCCATAGTCGCTAACAAGTTATGCTTAGTCAGGCACCAGCAACACTTAATATGCACAGCAGGGTTGCTAGTTCATAAACATGCAAAATATTAGCATAGTCATCCTGTTTACAAGTCGTAAGCATAGCAAAGAGAAAACCATACCAAGTTTGTTTACAAAATAAAAGCTGTTACTATATAGTAGTTTAGTGCCCTGAAGCAAGTACTGCGGGGAAGCTATGCACCCACAATTGTATCACTAATCGACTGGTGACAAGTGCTAAAAAAAATGTGATGATACACATTTTTCTACTTTTCGTAGTCTGCCATGAAGACTACAAGCTCATCTGTTTGTTAGCAATGCTTTAGCAAGTCAAAGTTTATAATTAAGGAGGACACTACCCAAAAGGGTCAACTTTTCATACTTTGGCTTAATATGAATAAAATTTACAGTATGTAGTGGCAGTTGTGAGGCAGAATGCGGTGCAAAGTTGCAGCAGTGTACATACATTCTGAAAAAAATTATAGTAGTTTTTATCAGGAACACATTGACATTGTTTAGGAAAACTATCGTTAGGAAACGAATGCAATATCCAACATTCTTCTTCACTAGATATGCAGCAGAATGCCTGGAAAGTTCAACTGTAAAAACGAAATTTCCAAAAAGTAAATTATTTTATGTAACACTGCACCGAAAAATTAAAACTGTTTGTTCCATTTCTGTTGTTGACAAAATCTTAACACCTTTTATGAAAGACTCCCGCAAGTAAAAAAGAAACAATGCCACAGTCGCATTGCCCATTAAATTATAGTTAGGAAAAACAATGAGTGAGCCTTTCCCATTGTCCTGTTACCAAACGATAGTTTTCCTAGAGTGAAATTTAAAAGTTAAATGGAGAAAAACGATTTCAAAGTGCTCCACCTCTACATTTTCTTTAACATCAGTAACCTAAAAATAATTTATATAAAAAAAACTATGTACTGCAAACAAATTAAACTTTCTGGGAATACTTTCTAGATGTTGGTGGATGTAAATATGGAATTTTTCAAAATAGACTTGTATTGCAGAATTTCTTTTTTTTTTCTTTTTCTGGGTAGTGTCCTTTCTTTAAAGAATGCAGTCACTTCATCCTACCCTACTGGCCACCACAGGAGAATGCCTGCCGAGACACCGGGCACCAAGTTAAGACGGACAACAGACAGATACTTCGGCAAAGCCGCCACGACGTAAAGCTCTGCCGCAACGCTTCAAAGCCGCAAAGCGGGAGGGGACTGTACACGGCAGGGCAAGGGGGACCAACAACAACACTCCGACAGCTGCAAGGCAAAGGAGAGGGAGAGGGAGAGGAGAGCCTCCAGAAAGCAGACAGATGACAGGCCAAAGGATGCGCCTTCCAGAACTCCACTCGAGATTCGGAGAAAGAGATATTTTGCTTGATTTACTCTGGTTGCTTGACCCAGAAAGTGAGCTCCTGAAAATCTAAATCAATACAGAAAGCGTCATACTAAAAAGAAAAAAATCTAATGCGGTAAGTAATTTTTTTTTGTCTCTGATGTGTTTTTTTTGTGTGTGATCGTACGTCAGTTTCCAGTCTTAAAGAATACATGCAAAGAAAAACATATTTTTTAAACAGCTTAGATGGAAAAAGGATATCGTAACACAATTTTAGCAACGAAGAAAAAAATTTTTAGAGCTATATTTACGGTGCTATATGAATTTGCTGGCGCCCGCGGGAGCCGCCAGCTGGTCACGTGGTAGGTTCTGCGCGTCGCGCTGCGCGCTGCGTGCCAGCCGCCGCACGCCGAATGTTATACGACGCCGTTTCAATGCGTTTCTTACGCTGCCGCCGCTGCCGCCGCACAAGTTTGTCTGCTTCGGGGCGCGCCGCCGTCGTATGACCGGCGCACAGGTCTATCACGTCTGCTTGCGCTTTTTCAGGAGTTTCTTGGGTTCTAAAGTTACTTATTCATCTTAGGTTTTTGTTAGCTTCAAACAAAGATGAATAAGTTACTTTTAGAGGCCTTAGCAAGCTTCCAAAAGTGCGCAAGCACCACATGGCAACATGGGCCTGTCACGTGATAAATAAGGGCTATTGCTCACAGCCGCAGGCGCCAACTACAAATTCGTATAGCGCCGTAAATATACCTAGCTCTAAAATTTTTTTTTCTTTGTTGTAAAATCGTTTTATGATATCCTTTTTCCGCCTAAGCTGTTTAAAAAATGTTTTTTTCCTTTTGCATGTGTTCTTTAATGCCTCTGCCCAAAGGTGGAATTCCAAGTTCCGCTACTTCATTCCAATGACATTGCATGAGGAAGCAAAAAATACTGTACACCATGGCTAAATAAAAAAAAAGAAAGATGTAAAATTTAAGGTATTTTAACATTGGAAAAAGCAAGCAAAAATCAATTTTGAGGCCAATCCTAAAATATTACATCATAAATATTTTTTTTTAAATATGTCTGCAAAACAAAGAATAGGAACTAAAACATAGAAACAGCAGATGGGAGGCAACAAGAAAAATGTGCTGTCCTGTTTTCTACCACCTACATTTAACTCTATAGTTAGTTCAATTATGACGACAGACTCTTCACAAAGCTTGTCTGCAAAAGATTTGACATTTTACGTGCCTCAAAAATGTTTTACCAAAAAAATAAAAAATCTTTGAGGTGTTTACGTTTGAGTTGAGCTTTGGGGGCACGCATCCCCGACCATGTTCCCTTGACAGAGAGACAGGGAGAGGTAGAAAAAGAGAGGGCCACAGGGGCAAAAGTCCTGGGAAGAGCAGGAGCGAAGGCAGAGAGGGAAGAGCAGACCAAAGGTGGGTGCCACCACCTGGAAACCGACGAAAGGGGGGGGCAGCTTGCACGTAAGCCACGGATGCGGGCGGGTCTTGCCGTTGCGCAGGAGGTGCCACAATGCCCGCAGGGAGGGACGCAAAGTGGAGGTGTGGTATAAAAAGCCCGCCGACAAGCTCCAGACGCTTTGCAACGCAACTTTGCGTCCCTCCATCAGCAACTATAGCGTAGTACTCGCAAATGGAGGTGCGCCAAAGAGACGTCTTTCTTTTCAGCTCGCTACATTAATCCATAGGCTTTAGTTCTAAGAAAAAAGAAAGCTTCATTTCAATGGAGGCTGCACACATGTGAAGACATTTAATGAAGACAGATGATATTTAGTTCCCCTGGGTAGTGTTCTAGAAAGGTCAAAAACTTCTTTGGTGCACATGTATGCTTAAGAGAAACCTCAATGGCTGGGACGTAGAGCCGTTTGTGCTCCTTAACTTAAGTGTACCAACCTAGGGAGCTGGGAGGAGTGCCATACCAGATGGTCAATATCTAACGGGACGTGTCTGAATATTGTCGAGGTGGCCGTGCCTGCGTAAACTGCCCAATACGTCAAGTTTCAGAAAAGCTACCACTGGAAGTCTCGTTGGAACAGAATGTATTGTTCATATGAACCCAAGTTAGACAACGGTATTCCTCGAAAGAAGCATGTGTCTTGCATACGTCGACAACAAACTGCATCTCTCCCCATGCCTTCAGCAATCTTGAGGCTTCTGCGAGATAGCAAAGTTCTCAGATATTTCTATGAACTATGCTGCTACTCTCTGTCCTACGGTGGTGAAGAAAAAGAGTGGAACCAAGAGGGAAATTGCAACTGTGAAACGGGCATTGTTGTGCTCAACCACAAACTGTGCCAAACTGGTACTGAACCCTTAACAAAAGAAGTTCCGTCGGATTCGACGCAATCAAGTGCATGAAACAGCATGCCGGGATCCTCACTATGGTTTTGTTTACTTGCAACAGACACATGCTCAAAGGTGTTATGTCCACACTGTCGCGTGCAATCGTAACCATTATCTTACGAATACCCGAGCTAATATAAGCCACACCAGATAATTTTACGTGAACTTGCTGCGCAATTTATGTTTGCGTGTGAAAAGGATGTCACAACTCTCCTGCACCCAAATGAACTGCCCTATCCACACAAACTGTGCTAAAAGAAATTATGTAAAAAAGAAAATATAGATTTCAACAAGTAACTATGGTACCCTATTAGTCGGTCAAGTTACTGCCACATCTTAGACTAAATTTTTCTATGTGGCTTCTTGCTTGTTTCATGATCCCCAAATAACTTTTAAGTGAGACAATGCAATGTCATCAGTTGCCCTCTTCCTACTAGAGTGTAATGTCCTCAGAAGCACCATGGAGGTTCTGCAATATGGCAAGCAAAGTTGACAAAAAAATTAATTGTAACTAAAAACAAAAGGTGCACTTCATACCAGCAAAATTTGGAGAAACCAAACTCTGGGAGAATTTCTAGGGGGGATGGTGGGTTAAAAAGAAATATTGACAACAAATGCACATGAAGACAACTTCGTTACATTTATATTGCACTGCTCATGCTAGCGAGAAACAGCTGGGTCTCGCTATCATTGCAGCCATTTGTTGCAACGACAAAAACTCCGCATTTAAGTGTGGGGAGGGAGGGGGGTAGGGGTTTAATTTTTTTAATTTGCATTTCTGGGAGATTTTTTTGTCAATCATACTAATTGGTCAAAATTTGGGAGTCTCCCAAGTAATACAGGAAACTTGGCAGGTATGCACCTCTTTGTCGTTAGTTTTAATATGCAGACTAAATAAATGCCCTTTATATTTGACACCCCACGCTCCATTCTGGTACGGTGCATACTTTCTCGAGGAAGTGGACAGTATGGCATATTTCATGAAACATTGAGGGCGCTTTACCTTCAAAAATGTACACAAATTAGGGCTTGAAAAGTTACTATAGTTAGCTTTCCACTCAATCGATTGACATTAACAGAGATCAAAGTTCTTGAATTGTTAAGCTTCATCTTTATTTACGAAACAAACGTTTCACACACTCAAAGATTGAGGGGCACTGTTATTGTTGAGCTGCCTCTACAGCCTACGCATTTTTTGGGGCATCTCATTCCCCCATAGCCGCTTGGACCTCAGAGACAAATTTCCACAAATGAGCAGCTTGCTTTTGTAGCTGCCTCCGAGTCCCCGGTGCTTAGGTCAAGCAAACGACTGGAGTTCCCTTTATGTGAAAGCAGAGACTGCTCTTCTTTGGAGTATAAAATCGATGATGGACATAGCATTTTCAGTTATGTACACAAAGGTAATATAGGAGCCTTAGGCACCCGTCTATTATGCTTCCGCACATTTAAAACGAGACTGAAGTCTCCCCATATTCTATTGTGGCATGTCAACCCCGACAAACTAGGTTACGCACTATGGTACACTGCCGCCAAGATTCCACTTACGAAAAAGAATAGTCTATCTGCCTGTTTCGTCAACCCAAATGGGGCGTCTGTTAGGTGTGCCCTAATGGCTGGCAGCAAGTAAAAATCCCGCTACATACTCTCAGAATAGATCAATAAGTCACCCACTTTGTCCGCGTGAGCTGGAGCAATAAGTTAACTATCTATGTATCAGGCCATTCTTTTTGTTTCCTTGCAAAGTGGGAAGAGTAATTCTTCGGAACACTGAGGACTTCTGGACACACAAAATCAGTCGGTTAATCGACTGAATAAATGGCACTCATTAATTGAGCTAGAGGAGTTTGACTTTGCATTCTAGGCAGAACCAGCACGTCGGCCTTTCAGAGCCGACGACCAAACCTGCACGAGCATTTCGGATGTTTGTTCTCGGCGTGCCCAAGGAAAGCCAACAGCAGCAGCAATTAACGTGGTGAGCCGCGCCACAAAAGAAAAAGGTGAGGCGTGTGCAAACGGTGCTGGTGCAGGCGGGAAAAGCACGCCATGGGGATGCCAGCTGAGCGAGGGTAGGTGCTGCGTGCACCCGTGTGACCGCGGGGGTTAGAGGGCAGTGCGGCGCGCAGTGCGTCGTCCTCGCACGGACGGCGAGGGGTGTTGGGTCCGCGCCAGACTACACGCACTAAAGGTGCCTGAGAAAGGAGGAGGGCACGGGCAGTCCTCGACTCACGAGAGGGGATCTTCTTGAACACCCTCTTGGCCATGAAGTCCTGAAACCGCTGCGCATAAAGCTGGGCCTGTGCACTGAAACAGAATCCTGTCGGGGAACAAAGAACGGGACGTCGTCAAAACGGCAGTCCCGTGCAAACAAAACAAAGTGAATTTCAAAATGGGCCAGAGTAAAAGGCACGACACACTTGGGTCGAACAAGACGAAAATACTTTCGGTGGTGCATGCACCTCGTGTACGGGTAGAACCTAGTCGACACATTCATGATTTAATGCGTTTTACCGACTGCCAACCCTAATGAACTCCCGCAAGAATCTGAGCATTAATTACACGTTGGTAGCACCATTGTTTTTTACGGTTGTTACGTCTACAAGCTGCTACCCGAGGCAGCTGATGTGACGCATTGGGCCGCACTACCACAGCTACCCTCTTCCTTTTGCTTCACCCAGAGCTTTTTGCCCTTTTGTCCGTCTGCACTGTACTTCCGCCGACACGTGGATCACCTTTGACTAGGCTTGAAAATGGTTCACTTTTAAGACAGCCATTCATCTTTCCATCTCTTTCTCCGGCACATACCTGAGTTGGACTCTCTGTCCTTGATTCTGCTAGTTTAATTTTTGCAAAGGTTCAGAGTTGGTGCCCACTGATGGATATGGCATCGCAGAAAAAAAGGAAAGTTCTTACAAACATTTATTTTGTAGTATCGCTGGCACCCTAGCCAAAAATTGCCGTACTTTTTCAAGTATCAGCCGCACTTCTAACGAACAAGGACCTTGTGTTTACTTTCCTACAGAACACATATACAGCCAATTATTGCGTTCTGCATAAAAACGTAGCGAATAACAAGGTCGAAGATGTGATTCTCCATAAAACTGCGATCTGAGCAGATGGCATTTTCGCGTGAAGACGGTATCTCTGTCCCCTAAATTGCTGCCCTTCCTCTGCCGATCACGGCGACTTGCCATCCTCGTGCTCCGTGGGAAAGCAGACCCAGAGGTTTCGTTCATAAACAGCGCGGCTTTTGACTCAACCAGATACGGTATGTTCCTGATTTGAGTAGAATTGAGAAAAATGAAGTGCTTCTCTATTTTCTAGAATTTTTCATACAAAACTAGGGTACTTCCCATGGTCACTACAAATACAATCATTCTTCCACGTGCACAGGACACTGTAGAATAATCAAAGTTTGTTTCTTTAATAGGCCAAAAACAATTTCACGTTTCACTAAACAATCTCCTGGAGTTCTGCAAGAGGCCCAGAGACAAAAGCTGGAGGGGCTCACCCCATCGTGAAACATTGACTTCCAGGTGTGTTCAAGCTTCTTTTTGAGCCGGTAGCTTTGCAGAATGTCGATGACTCCGAGGAAAAGAAGTAGCCTCTCTCCCTTGGAGTTCCTCGCTGGGATGCCACCGGCTCTGGTGGCAAAAGAATGTGCACAGGTTGTTAGCAAAAGACAAATCATCTTGCCCCTGCCCTCCGGTAAACAAACAGGAAGTATTATAACGACGCTACAATCGTAGCAGAGCCGGGACAACTTGGAGCCGTGACGTCCGAGTTCTGAACTTCAAATGACGAAGCTCTTATTACAGAATTACTAGCAGCTGAGAATATCGCCCATAACATTTCTGCAGCGACAGAAGGGATAGCAAGATAGGTCACCCTGTCCCTAAGGGGAGAGCATGCTATAGACACCCAGACAGGGGAAGACGCGAGAATACCGTAGGAAGGGCCCGAGACATTCTTCTATTACCATGACATTTTTCTCAAGTCTGGATGATGAATAAAAGATATCAATTCTTGAAGCAATTCATACATATTTGTGCAAATTTCGAGGTAACCCATTGCCAATAATCGAGTTGTGCTTTTGAAGGGCGTAACCTCTGGTTTCACATGAAAACAAAAAGCGAAATCCCAAGTGAAGTATACTGTACCTAACCCTTGCTAATAAAGTTAGCTCTCCACAAAATGAGCCACATATTGATCGTTTGTACACTGCTCGGAGGACAAGCAACGTAACGAGCGATTAATATGCTACTCCCAGCACTGCGGCAAGGAACATGTGAAGCCACTGCTCGCGCCGTAGAAATGCACCCTTTCCGTTTCGATCTGGATAACCATCATACCAGCATGAAATTATGTGTTTTATACATAATCTGAGGTTGGTACAATGGAGGTTGTTTAACCTCATGGAGGTTAAACAACCTCCACGAGGTTGTTTAAAACAAAACCATAAAACTTGTTCTCAATAGGGAGTAATCTCCACAGCAGAAATCAGGTGAAATCGGACTGACGAGTTTCCAAGAGACGCCTTTCGAAAGCCTATCAAACAACACTGGCGGCCAGCATATTTTTGGGCATCCCTTCCTGCGTAAAGCGTACGACTGGATCCGAGAATCAGGCTGAGCGCCTGCGCAGTACTTGTGACGAAGACACTTGTATGCATGCTTGCTTGAAGTGCATGCCCAAAGTATGGTGACCCCGGATAATCGACGCAGCTAGCAGCTACCGGGAGACACACTTCTGAATGGGGTCCATTGGCTTTGGGCCAGGTAACTCGCCAAGAGCGCTTCGATCGCAGGCATGGGATTCCACGAAACTGATCACGCTGCAAAGCGCCTTCTGGCGGTTCTGCAATAGGTGAGAGAGTTGAACACGGCGGTAAAAGAAGAAAATACAGTGCCAAACGACTCACGGCACGTCCTCGTCATGGTCGATGGGCTCCACGTCCGCCTGGATGGACTCCATGGCGGTGGAGAAGGCCGCCAGCCGTTGCCGGTTTACGGACTTGCTCCTGGTCAGCCCCGACCCTGGTTGAGCGCCCGGGGAGAGGAGGGGCAGGATTAATCGATCGTTCGGTCAGCTTATCTGCACAACTACACATGCGGAGAGGCGGACAAAGAGCCAATTGGCTCGACAAGGTATTGTCCGCCATCTTCTTGGTAAAACAAACTACTATAACAAAGCAAGAGCGAAAATACAACTACCTAACATCAGTTGCATATAGATAGGATACCGTGTTTTCTGACTTTATTTCCCGTTAAAGTCGAAAGGTGTTTTTCGCAGTTTTAGGGGCGAAGCTCCTTAGGGGCTAGCTATCTCCGTATGTCAGTCCGATGTCCGGCGTGGGATACTCGTGCTCCTGCTTGTGAGCACGTGCTCACGTGCTCGTATAAGGCAAAAAAAAGAAAAAGAAAATGGTGAAACAATATTGATGAAAAGAAAATATGTTTGCGGAGTCGACAGGATTCGAAACTGTGCGGGGAGACCTCAATGGATTTCTAGCCCATCGCCTTAACCACTTGGCCACGACTGCGGGACGAGTAGGAGGCTCCGAGATGCGTTAGAAACTCAAGAGTTGGGGATGTCATGGATGAAACGTTGCATGTAGCCGCTCAACGTCTATACAGGTGAGGGCGCTGCGGTCAAATGCGTATATAATCACGTTAAACTTTGCATGCATTGGCTCAACGTTTATGGACGACAGGGCGCTGCGGTCAAATGCTCAAATGCGAATATAGCCACGTTCCATACCACACATTTTCTTTCTGACATGGATGAAAACGAACGAAAGGCTCGGCATGTGCGGCTCAGCGTCTACGCAGACAAGCACCACCAGAGCTTCGCCCCAATCAACATCATTCACCACGTGGAGATGCGGTCAATTTTATTTTTCGCTGGAGATTTGGGGTTTATCAGAGTTTATTTTTGTTAGATTCCCAATTCTTTGAAATTCCAAGTTTATTTTACTGCGTAACATTTTAAAAAAATTTCTAGAACGAACAAAGGAACCTTGACGTGCTAAAAGGCTAACCCCTTGTGTCAGCTGCTCTAGATTTCAAAGGAAACTGAAGTGGAATCTCCTCGGGACCACTGACCTTGTGCTCTTATAAAGTTTAGTTGCAAAACTCTGTCTTTTTTGCTGTTTATTTTGTTGCTGTGACCTCAAAATCCTGAGTATTTTGGATAAATCCGTATTGACGGCAAGTTTACCGGCAAGTGTCTGTAGGATTTTTTTCAGATTTATTCGAACACACGGAACCCTACATATTGACCCCCCCCCCCCAAAAAAAAAAAAGAAAAGAAAAAAACAAGAAGAAAAGAAAAAACAGAACAGCTGTAGCTATTATTCTAATGTTGTGAAAACAATTCTTATTGATTTGGGATCCACACGTTCTATGCAGAAATAATTTCGTATAAAGTGGTTAACGCCTCGGGCATTCAAAGCTGGACCAAATACTTCACTAGGGGATGCATCCCACTGCCTAAATATCTAATGGCCTTGGCACTGACGGGCTAAGGGCAGTAAGAGCGGCTGGACGTGCGCAGTCTCGGAGTTTTCCCCTTTAAATTGAGAGGGGTGGCTGCCTCTATCCATCGTCATGGAAACCCGTCACAAAAGCAGATGCAGCCGTATCTGCCACCTTGGCGAATCCGGTACCTCGGTGCGCCGGCGACAGCACTCTCCTCGGCGCCGCGCGAAAGGATGGACAGCCTGATGTGCAGGCTTTCTCTTGGCGCCGCAAAAGGAGGATAGCACGACGTGTATGGTTTCTCTTGGAAGTGGACCGTCCCCACTGCTAGGGGGATTTGGCAAGCACTGATGCAACTAATGCAAACGAGCAGAATAGAATGCATTCTCCTAGTGAAGAATTTGGCAGAAGTTCTCAAACTTTTGTGGCCTTGAGAAACCCCAATCTCTCTCGAAGATTGACCAAAGAACCGCTCCCTATCTCGGAATTGATGCAATAAAATGGTAAACGAGCTTACAGAGCATGTAAATTATAACGTGCATACTAGGGAGTGTGTGGCTCGTAGTTATGTATCAATGAGTGGCTCAGATCTGTGAGAAAAGTGCTTAAACTGGAAAAACGCTTCACCCAGGGGAAAGGACGGTTGAAGAAATTAGGGAGCCGAAAATCCCATAAACTCTGGGGAAGCCCCATGTTCCTAGGAACCCGGTTTGAGAAACCGTGGTCTAAAGGAAGAGCCTCTGTCTCACCCGTAGGCCTGTAGCTCGTCGCATCTTCCTCCGATCCGGCCGAATTGAGTTTCACTTCGTCTTTGGATCCCTGAAAGTGCTGTTCCTGCAACCAGTGCCAGTCAACATCATGCGTGCATGGAGCACGGAGCTCGATGGAACATTTCCCAGGCACCAAGACTCAGAACGTGTCCAATATGGTGGAAGGGAATGCTGAGAACTGTCACCTGTGCCTGCTTGGAAGTTGTAAAACTAGCATGCACATTTATTGTCCTTGCAGCACTTAAATATGTCTACATAAACAATACTTAGTGCCGCCAACTGCTGCAACCTTGTAAGACAAAGAATGTCCTAACAAGGCATGTCCTTGCATTAAAATTTCTTTTTCCACTCAGATAAGCATGGTGGACAGGGTTATCACCTGAACCTAGCATAAAGCGTAACACCAGCAAAGTCTAGGATGAAGAAAGAATAAAACAATTAAAACTGGGACAATACAACACATCTGTTGTGTTGTATTGTCCCAGTTTTAATTGTTTTATTCTTTCTTCATCCTTGATTTGAACCAACACGCTCTTCTCTCAAGCAGCAAAGTCTCACTTTCACATTTTAAGGTAACTCCCCAAGCTTCCATACACCCACTGCTGAAGCTAAGTGATGCTCAACTTAGAACTATACTACTTTAGTGACTGCAACCTAAAAGAGCCCAAGGCCTTCGTAGCAATGGTGAGTAAATGAGGAAATCAATATTAAAATTGAACTTGTAGTGATGTACAGCTATGACACTTAGCCAAAGGGATTCCTAAATCCTCACATTACACTCAAATATTGTTCTTTTTAAGATATCTCGAGTTTCCAAACCAAAGTGACGACCAATGGCACATGCAGCTCGTCGAGACATAGTCTCTAACGTATGTTTGTGCACATCGACTACAATTCCACCTTTCAAATTTTACGGGAAGATAGCTAGCTGGGCTGCATGAAGACACCATTGTTAGATTATTTTACAGCTCACAACCTACAGTCAGTGACAGGTTAGGAGTTCAGTCACCTCCCCTCCAGCATTCGCTCTGCTAAAGTGCAAAGAGGTGGGAGGAGCTGCCCCTCAATTCTTAACCTGTCACTGACTACACATATCGCAGTATCTTGGAGACAGACCCACAATGGGGCTACATGCAAGGAGCACTTTACTTCTGAAGTTCCAATTTTCCAGTTCCACTTGTGGCAGTCAACAAGTACAGGATGGTAGAACGAGAAACAAATGCCACATGTCACCCACCACATCTCTCTGCAGTCTCTGCTGCTCTCTCGTCTTCGTGCGGAGACCACAACCATCCTGCTAGTAGGCCTCACTCCCCCACACACACACTCACTCACTCACTCACTCTCCTCTCCCCTCCCTCCTCCTCCTCCTCCTCCTCCTCCTCCTCCTCCCCTCCTCCTCCTCCTCCTCCTCCCTCCTCCCCCCATCCCCATCCTAAGAAACCATGTGCCAGACCAACACCTCCTAGAGAAGAAGACAAGAGCGCTCCGAGAGGTTACGTCACAAAGTCGGAGGAAGGAAGGCCATGGCGCAACTACGTGAGAAAATATCAATTATCGATGCTATCGACGTGAAAAAAATGTTTCTTGTCAAGCGGCGCGGTGGTGTTCGTGCGCGTTTATCCGACATTAATATATGTTTTAAAGGCGCAGTCTTGTACAATTTATTATATATATAATATAATCGTAATATACAACGCGTTACCAAGGTGGAGAGTACCAAATTTATATTTATGAGTATCCCCTTAACCGCGGGACTACGTGCAGTTCCGCAGCACCCCACACTTTTCGAAAGAACCGGCTCCCAAGCTGCCGATGCCACACCTTCCCTCATACGGGCTCCGATTCTGGTAAATTTACGTTGTGTGCGAGCTGCTGACTGTCTAAAAAGGAACGCTGGGACATTTCAGAAGGGAAGGAAACCGAAAAGAAATCCAGTCATTGTCGCAGGGAGCGCACACGACCAAGAGATGGGTCGACAACGTTAAGCCTTTCGTCGCCGCTGCTCTCGTGTGTGGTACGTCTGAGACTTGTTTCCCGTCGTATTTCTGTCATCACCGTAGTCTCGGTAGTTTTTTTGTGTTCGCTTGATACTACGGCATCTACATGGATTCGTGAAACAAGTCCTGCTACGGTTTGAGTGGCATATGTGACAACTAGCCAACGATGACTCTGGTCGATTAATCGATAGACCTCTCTCGACAGAGAGAGGCTTCTTGGAGTTCGCGTTCGAATATTTTCGTCACGGATATTGTGGGACGTATGGATACGATCGACAGGTGAGAAACAACTTATTTACGGGCTTTCTTGGTCATGTAGGATGCAAATAAAATGCTGCAATCGTTTTCTTTTTTTAATCGCGTGATAGATTGGAATTTTGTTGTTTGTCGTTATTCGTGTGCAGTTGCGTCGACATTTGTAAATATGCGTGGTAATCTAGTTTTCACTGGAAGGTAGAAAAACAAGTTTGTGTGATTATTGAAAGTGCGTTGTTTGTGGTTCTGTGTTTATTTATACTAATGTTATTTTATTGCCTTTACCACTTTTATACTAGAATCTTAACTGTATTAAGGAAATACAGTCGAACCTCGATATATCGAACTGTGCGGTGATGGCGAAATAGTTCGATATAGCCAGAATTCGATCTATTAAATCACATCAAAAACTTGTTAAAAGTGCGTGGCCGTCCGCACTTCGCGAAGCGCCGACAGGCGACACATGCGCGCTCGACCGACCGCAGGAGGCAGGAGCAGCCGCGTGTCGTCTGCTACGGCGCTGCTGCTGTGCCGCTCAGCTTGCGAGAGCTGGGAAATCTCGCACTCGAAGGCTGAATTAAAATATTGAACTCCGTCACCCCAAACAGCCCGCGCTCTTTGACAGGCGGCGAGCTTTCCTGCAACACTCCCGCTGTTGCGGGAAAGCAAACCTCGGCAACGTCTTCGCTTCCCGCAACACCCTCGGCAACACCGAGGGTGTTGCGGAAAGCTTCGCCGCCTGTCAAAAGAGTGCGGGCTGCTGCGAAGACGTCGCCGAGGTTTGCTTTCCCGCAACAGCGGAGTGTTGCGGGAAAGCTCGCCGCCTGTCAAAAGAGCGCAGGCTGTTGCGAAGACGTTGCCGGAAATTTGCTTTCCGCAACACCCTTGGTGTTGCGGGAAAGCTCGCCACCTGTCAAAAGAGCGTGGGCTGTTTGGGGTGGCGGAGTTCAATATAGGTATCCATTTTATGCCCGATCCCGTTCGAAATAAAAAAAAAAATGCATGTGATTTTCTGCGTGATATAGAAAGTATTCGATATAGGCAATAATTCTATATATCCGTGTTCGATATATTGAGGTTTGACTGTAGTATTATGATACACAAAATAAGTTATATTTTGTTCTAAGGCGGCTCGAGCCCATAGGGAGAAGTAAATTAGCTGACTAAGTAGTTAGTTTAGTACCCCTGCCACACAGAAGAGTTCAATATATTTTCATTCAGTGATACAGGATTTAATCAGCTCGCGGTCTTGAGTGATTATACGAGCGCCGCAAGCGGATTTGTAGACCCCATAATGTCATTCGATCGAAATTACATTAATTTTGCCATGCGGCCGGGGTATGATGCAAATGATGCAAGAATTCAGTGACTGCATCGCGATAACGTCACTTACATGATCGTAAGTGACACTTGTCTTGCCTTGCCCGCATTGACTACGTCTACCTGATTTTTAACTGATCTGTTTTGCTGTTTCCAATCACTGCGTGTCTCGCCATTTTGTCGAAGTATTTCTGTATAAAATATGCATTCCTACAACAATGATTGCGTGACTCAATGTTTTCGACTTAAAACAATCACATTTTTCTATAGACGTCTTATACGCATACCTCGTGCCATTTTGTACCGATTTTTAGCGGTGTAATATTTTGCTCGTGTAATAAAATGTTTTCTAGACCTGTTGCTATGTGCAGCTTTTATTTTAGCTAATATGACACGCGTATGTGACTAGAAACGCATTACGACGGTCAATCCACGCGGGTTGCCTCCACTTCGACGTGCGCCCCCGATGGCCTTCCTTTGTGACGTCACGAGAAGAGCACTACGGCCTTCTTCTCTAGGAGGTGTTGGCCAGACGGCCGCTTCCCGAGATCTGGAGAATTTACGAGAAGATGTTGCCGGGAAGGTTAGGCTCACAACGTTGTGCTAACCCCTGGGACATAGTCTCCTAACCTGCCAATATCTTTTCAACAGTTGCTCTAACCAGAAAACATGTACCCTCCCACAATATTTCCTGATACGATTATTTCTAGATGCCTTTCCAGCATCCCTAAACGGCGGATGCTTTGCTAACACTGGCCCTTTTTTAACGATGCCGCACGTGCTGCATCTGTATCCCAGTAAGGTCCAATCAGTTTAACTAAGGTAGGTCAGATTAGCCCAGGCTTTTGACAGTCATCAGTCACTCGGCGGTGTTGGCACTGCAGTGCAACTCCAGCCAATTGAAGATGAGCCAACTTTCGTAGGTTGAATGGCATTTAAGTGCTCATGTATAACTAGTGCATAAGAGAAAGAAAAAGCGAAGGTTATACTTACGGCTCTTTCTCTCGCTGCCTGGTCGAGGTTATGAATGCCTACGAGAAGGCTGTAGTCCATGATTTTGAAACTTTCCAAAACCTGCAGAAAAAGGTTCCTTGTATGTCAAG
This sequence comes from Ixodes ricinus, assembly GCA_037355805.1. Lineage (NCBI taxonomy): Eukaryota > Metazoa > Arthropoda > Arachnida > Ixodida > Ixodidae > Ixodes > Ixodes ricinus. The sequence continues at coordinate 119,974 of JAZHYW010015059.1, read as the reverse complement.
GCCCACGACACAAGGTGATGAGAGTGCCCCACGATATAAACATAATAGTATGCACATAAACATAAAAAGACCCTTGGTAACTGTATTTGCAATTCAGAAACCAATTTATCGTATCACGTTCGTTGGGCGCATTGCTCCCTGTACGCATGATTGGGGTACTAGGTACATACATAACAGATGCATGCCGCTAGTTATAAACCAAGTCGCGGATGCGGAAGCACGCAGGGTTCACCCAGAGGCGCCGTTGCATCTAGAAAAGGGAAATAAGTGAAAGGGGCAACACACCCTGCAGTCTCTCTGGATAGTCTTGACGAGGGCGTTGTAAGTGTCCGCCTCGAGCAGGATGCCGTCTGGGTGCTGCTCCAGAAAGTCCAGGTCTTTGTAAGTCGGCGAGCGCTTGTTCCGCTCGTGTTTGTTGGCCTTGCGCTTGTACGTCGACCCCTTCAGGTCATACTTCTGGTGCATCTGCACCACCGAGGGCAGCAGGTTGTTCATCACCACCACCCGCACATTCTTGCCACCGCACTGCAACCCAGGGAAGAAAGCAACGTGACGATGAGGCCCAACAGTTAGAAGTAAAAGGGCATCGTGTCAGGCCGAGGAGGAACGGTGGCCGGGTGTGTTAACAGATTGCAGCTCGGAGCACAGGGAGCGAGAGCTTGTGCTGCAGCACCCAGGGATCCTGGGCTTAATACCCACGCCTATCCACTTCGATCTGGATGAACATCATATCAGCTTGCAATTGTGTATTACTGCATGATGCACATTGAAGGCACCAGGTACTGCACTGGCTAAATTTCTCATCCACGGCAGACACACCAGAAGCCCAATGAAGATGATTAACTTCCCACTGTCTAAACCAGGGGTCTCAAACTCATTCGAGTGTGGGGGCCAGATAGCTCAACCCCGAAAGGACGAGGGCCAACAAAATCAGGGACCACTTGTTGCTATTTTGGGACCCCCCCCCCCCTAAAAAAAATAAACAAACAAACATTATTGGTGTTTAACGTTGCAAAGCAGCTGTCTGTCCCAGCGACACTCCAGAGATATCTTAGAAAACGAACCTTATGCTTTCTGCTTTTGTAAGCTTATCCTTTTGCTTTCTGTAGCTTTTATTTGCACATACAGTAAACTTTCATTAATTCAACCTCGACGGAACCTTGAAATTCTGTCAAAATATCCGAATGATAGAATTAAAAAAAAAGGACAGAAAAACGGTTAATTAAACTTCCTTTTATTGTCCAAAGTACTCACGGATGGTCTGCTGCCGTCTGCGCTTAAAACGCGTGTCCGAAAGCATGCTTCAAAGAGCAGCGTAACTAAACGTCACGTCCCCGCGCACTACCGAAAAAAATAATAATAATAAAAAAATAAAACAAAAAAAGTAAATAATTAAAATCAACTGAATGACACAAAAAAAAAAGGCAAAGAGAATTTGCGTTTTTTGACGTGCAAGATGGACCGCACACGATGCTACAGAGAACCGCTTTGAGAGCGCGCACTGAGAAAGCTTCAAGCCGACTTTGGCGCCAAACGGCCAGACCGTCAGTGACAAAAACAAAAGGAAAAGAGAATTCAAGTTTTCTGGTGCGCAAGATGGAGTGCACACGATGCTACAGAAAAACGCTTTAAAAGTGTGCGCTGGGTCGTGCGCGCCTGACCATGTGCTATGTTCTCCGCGCTACTCCATGCCAGATTGGTTGCGCTGGCTCGTGTCATTCGCTACGGTCCATCTCAACGGCGTAGAGGAGCAGGCGCATATTTGCGCACGTTCGGCTTTGCAGCAAGGGGCCCGTGTTTCGCCGTACGTTGGTGGTTTTTCTGCCGTGGTGCCGTGCAATCTGAGCCCGCGCGCATTCGCTGGGGACGAATTATTCGATGCAGAGTCTTCCCGAGTTCGAACTATCGAACTTTTCCTCCCATAGAAATGTATGGGCGCTCGCCGGGACTTTTGAACACGATCGAATTAAACGAAAAGTCGAATTAAACGAAAAGTCGAATTAACCGAGGTTGAACTAACGAAAGTTTACTGAACGATTACTTTGGGCTCACGCCCAATGTTATAAAAAGATTTAAAACACCACCATACCACAGTACTGGAGCTTTTAAGGGAGGACACTACCTTGAATTGCACATTTTTTCCAAAAATGCATATTCAGAACTGCAGAGTTCTGGCATGTATGGATAACAAGGAACACTCTCACAAAGCCTTGTCAATGTGTACTGACAAACAATGGCAAAAATAATTATTTTTTATATGTTGGTGAAGTGTGCTGCACTGCGTAGCACTCGTAATCCACAAGTGAAAATAGCTGAAAGCAGTGTCAGTATATCAGAGGACGTTTGAGGAAGACATCACCTACACTGCTGGAAAGAATTTCTGACATTTAAGACGCAAAAAGAAGTTTTTAAACATTGTCTTGAAACTTCAAGTGCATTTATCTTAGCTTCCTTTTCGGCAGCAAATCCCACTTAGTAAAACTATCGTTTCAGCATGAAACTACCGAGAGACTTAATATTTGTGATTATATGCTGAAATTTTATCAAGCCGTTTACTATGAACTTAGATTTTGCATTTTCATGTTCCTTTATTATGAATTGTAATTTGCAAAACTTGGCAAATGTAAAAAAAAATATACTGTAAACGACTAAATTTTTGCGGGCTCAAATTTTCGTGAATCGGGCCAAAGCTGAAAATTTGAAATTATTCGCGAGTTCTAATTTTCGCAAATCGAGAGTAGCTTCTGTAGCGTTCACATATTGCTCGAATTGTTCGCGAGACATATTTTTCGCGTTTGTAGGCGATTCGCAAAAATTAGGTCCTCGCGAAAATTTAGTCGTTTACAGTATTTCATAAATTTTTTTTACCTGAAAGATGCATACTTTCTGAAATTTCTTTTTATAGTAACTGGCAAAAAGTATTCCAGTATGCATTCCACCAGAAAAATATGCGGTGATCAACAGTATTTCTCAACGATAGATTCATTGAGCAGATTTCATGCAAAGCTATGCTTTACTTCGTTTGGGGAGTATAGAACCTCATAAAACTGGTTCACAGGGCTGAAACTTTGCATGCCCTCCTTCTATATGGCTATAAACACCACCGGCGAATTTCACGCCGATTGAGTGAGCGGTTCAAAAGTAGACATGCTCAGGTAGTGTCCCCCTTAATAAAATGAGAGCAAGCACACCATCCTTGGGCGGTTGCACGATTCTCTAGGCTCAACAGGAATAGAAAAATTATCTTATCATGCGGTTGTTTTAGGGGCGAAGCTCCTTAGGGGCTAGCCATGTCCCTATGTCCAGTGCTCGTGCTCCTGCTCATGAGCTCACGTGCTCACGAGGACGTGCTCACATGTCCGTGTAAAACACACAAAAAAAAATGAAAAAAAAAATGAGAAAAAAAAACGGATGAAAAAAATATGTTTGCGCAGTCGAGAGGATTCGGACCTGCGCAGGGAGACCCCAATGGATTTCTAGTCCATCACCTTAACCACTCGGCCACGACTACGGGACGAGTAGGGGGCTCTGAAATGTGGTAGTAACTCAAGAGCCGGGGATGTCACGGATGAAACGTTGCATGTAGCCGCTCAACGTCTATACAGGAGAAGGCGCTGCGGTCACATGCGTATATATAATCGCTTTAAACTTTGCATGCATTTGCTTAACGTTTATAGACGAGAGGGTGCTGCAGTCAAATGCTCAAATGCGTATATAACCACGTTCCATACCACACATTCTCTTTCTGACATGGATGAAAACGTACGAAAGGCTCGGCATGCTGCAGCTCAACGTCTACGTAGACAAGCAAAGCACCACCAGAGCTTCGCCCCAGTCAACATCATTCACCACGTGGAGATGCAGTTAATTTTTTGCTTTTCTGACCATTTCTATAGGAGCATTATAAGGAAATGCTTTCATTTTAAAGGTATTGTCTGACAGCTAAAAGCCCGAGCTCAGAGCTTTATCTTTGGCCGTTGCTCCCGCTGTGCAAGAGTTTGCGCAGCCAAGGTGCCTCCTTGAGCAAAGAGCATGCACTTGTATAACCTAGAAGTGGTATTGCCATTCCGGTTGATTTAAATAAAAAAGGGCTGAGAAGCAAATATTTAGACGAAGCAATACTTGGCTAAAAGAAAAATAATGCAAAATGTGTGAACAGAGCAGAGCGGAAATGAATCGACAATATAAAACTATTATTTATGGCGCATGTGGCGCTCGAGGCATGGGAACAGGAGCTCGCAGCCGCTGGATGCTTGTGGGCCGCATCCCAGATAGCGCGGCCCGCATGTTCGAGGCCCGTTGTCTAAACAAACACACAAACAAGAATAAATATGTTAAACTGCACTACATTAACTGTCCCTTTCAAACCTCACCGAGGACTAAAGGAAATACTTTGGTTTCAAGTTTCAGAGCAACTGAGGCTATGAGCAATGCCTCAGACTCCTCATGAAAGCGACCACCCAGGGTTCAAACCCTACGCTTTGCGCTCCAGAGGCCACAACGGAACCTCAACACAACGGAGGCAGTCTTAACTGAACTGATAACTAAGTGGAATCAAAATGTCAAGTGACGGAGCCAAATACCATGTAAGCCAATAGTGGCAACTCCTGCGGAGCGCGGGCGAAAAGTGATCGCAGCGCCCCTGACGAGCTCGGAGTCTCCGCTAGCAGACGAATTCTCCACAACGCATTGGTCTTGCCTATCTCCGTGCGAGGTGACCGATGAAAAAAAAATTGTCACGGGTATTCGCTGCTTTGAATGTTAAAAAATAGGTGCAACCTCATGAGTGAAGGACATTTTCTTCGCGTGGGAAACATGTTACAGCTTTCAGGGTGCAATTTCCGGGCTCTCCTGAAGAAAACACTCTGTCGGAACTTACGTAAGCCAGTCAAAACACAAATGTACCATCGCCCTGTTTCTTGAAAAAGGTCAATGTAAAAAGAAATTTCAGAACATAGCTACGTCTCAACTTTACTGTTCTTATCAATCAATTCGTTTTGTTGTTGCAATTCCAATTTCTCATGAACGGATTGCTTAAAACCGTTTCGTTGAATAAGCGAGCTGGCTAATCCCAATCGTCTCCAGATGAAGAAGCAAAAGGCAACTTCGAACCACGTATGTTACTGCGATATCAGTATGCTCTGGGAGGAGTCGATTGTGCACATGCAAATCTGATGCTATTACTGAAACTAATAAAAGCGGAGTTACAGAAAAGAACACCTGATGGACGGTCGTGCACCTCCCTCCATTCTTCGAAGTCTACTTTCTTTTTATGCTTGAGGCGACGCTACGCCGCCGCTGTCTTTCTTCCTCCTGCGTTTATGTTTTTGTTTGCTTTTTTCTTTCTTTGTTTACTTGATGTTGGAACCATCGCATATTTGCTTGCCTTGTTTGGCTTAGTTTTTACTTTCTTTCCTTCGCTTCATCGTGTACCACTGCTACTACCGGTTCGATCTGCTACGCTTATGCCCGGACATCTGTCTGAGCCGTCTGCAACTTTGTTACTAGTATTTTTTTTTTCTTTCCACTGTCGTTTGTGACAACTTTTTATGTTCGCCTCCTTTTGAGCTTCTGATCAGAAATCTTCATATGTACTTTTTGATACTTAATAAATATATTGAAAAGTGTAAGCTCGTTAAACATTTTTATTCGGATTTTATTTGAGTATACCCGGTCATGTCTGCTATGGGTCATCGTTGGTTGATGAACCGACGAACCGACATCTTCCAAGTACGCTCTAGCATACACCAGAGCGTACTTGGAGATGGCAGGCATGCCATGTGCTGCCTACCACTGCAAAAACAAGTTTTTGTGATGTGTTGAAAAATCCTTCTTCTGCTTCCCGAAGACCAGACAAACGTGAGTAATTAAGTTACTGCAAATTAAACTGGAAGAGCTATCGAAGTCTGGCTTCAAAATCGCCATTGACGCCTCAACAGACAATTATGACAACTGAGAACTTCACGGACGACAGACCAGATGCACAACTGAACACTTAAGTCTTATGTAGCCGGGTGAGCAGCCAGTCAGATCTGTCATCATGCTCACTATCAGAAACATGGAACACCTCGAAAGACATTCTGTTGACGAACAAGAAATACTCGCATGCAAAAATGACACCACCTTAAGACTTGGCTCGTCACCTAGCCGGCAACATCAGCCGTGCCTTCGACACACATTTCACTGATACATTTCGACAAACAAGATGTTCAGCTGAAAACACACTTGAGGCCGCTGATCGACACTGAAAACTAAAAACTAAGACACGATGTGCAAGGATTGCCTGGACATGTACGTCAACATGTACTTTAATGTACTTTTGAACTGCTTTGCCAAGCGAGTAAACAAAAATACCTGCCAAAGTCTCTATGAAAAGAAATGCGAAAGCAAAAAAAGGTCACACACTTCTAGCACGAAGCAAATTGCAGCGTGCGACTCTTATTTACCGGGCAGTGTGAGCTGGACTACATTTTTTCTTTCCTCTGTTTTGTTCTTAGTTCCTACCAATGCCGCGAAAGCAAATAAACAAACGTGTAACAAGCAGCTAAAAAAAAAAAGTGAAGCTTTTTTTTGGAATAGTTTCGTTGTATTGCTTTGGGTTTGTTTGTTGTGGACTCAACACCAACGGCGAGCACCACCTGCTAATTTTCAATGCTCCTACCGACGCCCCATGCGATCGTTGTCGTACAAGGAGGCCTTTGCTGGGTGATTTGTATCTTTGTATTGTCTGCTAACTTTTTTGTTTCATTCGCCGTTGTTCGCTACTGTTTCCCATTTCTTTTCTTTTGTAGCGGTAGCTACACTGGCCGAAATTGAGCAGTTTCGCGTGGCTCTCATAATGAGCCGTGCTCATTATGAGAGCCACGCGCGGCGGCAGCGGCTCCGCCGGTGCTGCCGCGCGCTTTGCACAATGAGCACGGCTCATTATGAGAGCCACGCAAAAGCCACCGCCGCGCGCTTCGCCACCGCCTCGCTTGTCTGCTCATTCCAGAGGAATGACATCATAGCCGCGGCAGACGCACTAGCGCCGCCGCGTGCCCAGCTGCGCGCCTCCGTTGCGCAATAGCCAAGTCTGACACTGCACCGGAGCCGCTTGATAGCGCCTCTCATTTTGTGCACATAAGCTCACACTACGTATATCCTGGCATAGCCGAGCTAAGCCACCGCAATTTTTTCGTCTGGGATGGGGACCCCATCTTATTGCAAAATTCGGAAAGTGTTTGCATGGTCATTTTTCTCGTTATGTTTTGTTTCTTTAAAGCTGCAGAGGCTGGTGCGCTTGCTCCGGTAAATTTAACATATTGTTTGCTCACGTTCTAATAATCACCTATTCATGTAAGAAATTGTGACAACGCAGTTTGTAACGGATAAACAGTAACTTCTTACGACGTAGTTCGAGTAGCTAAACGCCTTTTTCCGCTTCCCAGATGCGCTTCAAACGCGTGTGATCCCCTGAGTGGCGTTTGAGACCTCTAAATAAAGTGCTCTATCTTTGTTTCTGCGTGCGTTGTTATTTTATTGTCGTTGCAGTTGCGATCAGTGGATTCCGCTTTGCAAGCGGACTGGCCGTAATAAATTGTTTCTGCTGTTGAGGTGACAAAACGGGCCCGCAACGCTCGAGGACATCGTGGAGCCTATACTTTTCCACTGCGTCGTCTGCTCCCGTAACTCAAAGTCCGCTAGAGGCGCCACTGTCACGTTCGCCGCTGCTCCCATAGGTTTTCGGAGTTTCCAGTATTGGCGAAGCTTCGCTATATCGTATTTGACGGAGCGCTTGAAATGTTTAGAAAGGGGAGTGTGACGGTTCTCACCTGGTAGCAGTAGAGCCCAAAAAACTTGGGCAGCAGTGTCCTCGGATTTTGGTTGAGGTTCTGCAAAATAAGGTTGGCATTCTCGGCATCTTTCTTACATAAGCTGTATGAATTCAAGCAGAAAAAGGGTGCTGCGAAACATGGCTAGAACAACACTGCTCTCGAATTACTGAACAAGATTAATGATACAAATGGCTTTAATGCAATCTGTCTGACGCTAAATTCTGGATGGGGTAATGTCTGGCAACCGTTCGGCATAAAAATCCTATTACAATCGTGCTAGCAAGATCGCCGCATTCCCATCTTTCCATGCTAGGTGAGATAGGCTGAGCCTCAACTGACATGCTTCCCCCTATAAGAGTTCTAACAGAAGGAGTGAAAGCTTTGTACTTTTTGGGTTACAAAGTAAACAAGACAAGTAATAGTTCTTTTGAAGCAGGCAACACCATGAAGGTACAGATTAACACAGATCCCAATAATATGGACACCTAGCTATATGGACAACATTTTCGGGGACGAACTGGGTGAACACATGCATTTTTGTCTTATTATTATGGATGCTTTAAGGGGTCATGAAAGTGTCCTCATTAACGAGACATTGCTGCAATGGCAACTCACCATGTAGTAGCCAGGCAGGAGATTCTGCAGAAACTCCGCCTCTTTGTGCTGCACCGTTTTGATAATGAACTCGTCGTCGTTGGTCAGATAGAAGATGCTCCCACTGGCACCGGGATTCGTCAGCTCTCGCATAGACTCGTTGCACAGTGAAAGCTAGAAGGCAGGGAATCAAGGACGGACTATGTTATACCATCATATCGTCTTCCTTCATGGTCTAAGTCTGACTGAATGGGTGCAGTAAGAGTTCTGCCACAAACATCAATTTGGGCACATTCAGTCCTCGCTTGTATTCATTAAATGCAAAGAATGACTGGTATTATTAATTTAGGTGCCTGCAAACAACTGCTACCCTCAACTATTTGCTATTTTTAATAATGTTTCTCCATTTGAAATAAAATGTGATAAACAGAAGTGCTGGGGACGAACTGCGCAATTCCCTCATGAGATAAACCTTGTATAGTAGTATACTCTTGTTTCTACAAATCAATTAAATTTAGCGTGCGAGTTTGCTCAGAAATGTTTGATACAGAATTCACAGCAGGGCTGCATGTCAATAAAAAATTTCACATAGCTATCTGCCTCAGTTCTTGTTTTTTGAAGGATATATTCCCCCAATGATGGTTTGATTGCATTCTGTCAGCCTAATCTTTAATTCTGCTACCTCTCCGTTTGCAGATTATATAACCACAGAGCCCCATGACAAACATGAGGCTGATTCCATGCCTAGGAAGACAAAAAAAAAGGGCTCACAAGGAAGTCATCCGGCTGGATACCGAACAGATCCCTGAAGTATCGAAAGGCCACAGGAGCATACGCCTTGAATTTGAAGTCGCTGTAGTGATGTGCCGGAGTGAGATTGCTTCCTTCCCTGAAAACAAAAGGGCAGAAATCTATTAGACAATGCAAAGGACCACATATATCCAATAGCAAAAATGGCACAATGTAAAATATTAGTATTTTTGTTGGGAAAAGAATTGTGAACTGCTCAATCCCTATTTCAAGACAAATATTTTAAAGTCCACTAAAAGGTAAAGCTTTAAAAAATTACCCCCCCCACAAAAAAAAAAAAAAAAGAACAAAAACTTTGAGTTTGTTACAATTTTTTCTTTCAGATTTAAGAAATCAGAAAGCAATTGCACCATGAATTTGGGAGCCACACAAATCGAAAACATCCCAGTATGAATTTGCCATCAGCAGCATACACATGCTCTGTCATCAAATAAGAATACATCAAATGTTCAGAAAGAAAACTGCCTCTGCAAGCTTTTAAATTTATCCCTTCTGGTAAAACTAGCAAGAGTCATGAACGCACACCATTGTGCACATGCACTACAAAAACAAACTTTAGGCGAAATGCCTAACTGGACATCTCTGAAAGTGTGATGAGTCAGTTCAATAAGAAAAGGGAAAAGGAAACATTAAACAGTTGGCCTTGAGATTGCTCTCCTCACAGGTAGGAAAGAATCAAGCTTGTTACTTACCCTGGGAAAAAGATGGACTCTACCATTGCAAAGTCCTGCATCAACAGATCTCGTTCTGGTTTCGAAGCCAGACTGCCCACTGCATAGCCTATGCCTAGTTGAATTGAACCTATAATTTGGGACGTTTGAATCTGCACAACAAAAAAAGAAACTGATTAGGCTCTCATATGTCACTAAAACATAAAGGTAATTCCCCAAAAAACCTATACAAAACAAAAATACTACTGTTCCCTCGCAAAGCCACTGAATTGAAGACACTGTGCAGTAATGGTGTGAAACATCTTTGAGACATTGTCAATAATCTGTACGTTTGTTTTCAGTATCTACAGACTCAACCCATCAATCATCCTATGCTTGTATGGTAGATCTTCACCTGTGTGCACTATACACCTAAAGGGCTGTCCAGGCAAGGTTGATGAACACATTTATGTGCAGCCTTGCATCATGCGACCTTTCACTCAGATAGTATGGGTGAATCCACTTAAGGTTGTATCGGTTATAGCTCACCATCAGTAGAAAAATACTTTCTTAGTTAATACTTCATTTCAAACATGCTTCCATTCTCCTTGTACTAACACTATGTCCCAAAATGGACAAAGCAAACTTTCAATGCATACGCAGGCTCATCGGCGTTTGCACGCTGATTAGCCTGCTCAGTATGCAACTCCCACCCTACACCCAGCGCGAAAATGAATGGAACCCAACATTATGTAAAAAACAGTTTATGATAATACCATTAAAGAATGACATATTTTCCAAAATACTATCTAAGAATTTTACATTTCATGGCAACTTCAATCTTGTAAACCTCATTAAAAAAAATTAGTAAAAAAAAGTTTACATAGAGGTGCAAGCATGCGCCATAGACATGCATACCCCAGTTATGAAGTTTAAGTCTATCAGAAATTCGACAAACAGATAAGTGAAAATATAAAAAACAAACTATCAAATTCTCAATATAAAACCACTTACAATCGGTCAAAGAAAAAAATTATCACCAAGCAAGTGCCGAAAAACATGGCAAGGACCTAACAGTCAATAAAAGATTGAATTGAATTGAATTGAATTGAACAGAAGTCGAAACAGTATGACTTCCCCAGTGGGAAGTCATACTGTGATCAAAGACCCTAGATCCTAACCCTGGCCACTATTGGGCGTCCCGACAGTACCAGCAGGGCAAATGTCGCCCTAAAAGGCCAAGTGGACAAGAGCCCTTACGGCAGCCTACCTTTTATAAGTTATTTGGCCCTCCTCATCCACCCTGCGGTGGCCAATCTTCTTCTCCTTGTCCAGCTTGCTCTTGTACGCCGAGCTGCCCGGTGTCTGGGGCTGGTTGGTGGTGGGCGTCTTGTTGTCCGGCTGCTGGTATTGCTGTGCTGCACTAACCTGTCCAGGAGAGAAGGCACGACAGCCGTCAGGGACACCATTAGGCTGAGACGGGACTGACAACAGGCCCTTTTAAAAGCTATGGGCGGTGGCCTCCCATGTGCTTCCCAGATAAAGCAATTAGCTGTAGGTGAAATGAATAGGGCCTGATTGCTTCAAGCATAACCGTTATGCTTATGATCGCTCTACTAGGTCACGTAAGTGATTTGCCTTGTGAATGTGGAGTTGAATAAACTGGAAACCCATAGCTAGGTGGTCTAGTTCCTAAATGTTTGCTCCTTGGGTGTCCGATTTCTTTTTCTCCATCATGCCCAATAGCAGAATAAAACCAAACACATACAATCTCTTAAACTTTAATTCTGTCGTGGAATGCAATACCGATGACTTCCAAAACCAATTATTACCAGTGATCGCATTATCCCAGAGAGCAATCAAACTAGTCATACGATAACTGCTACTACATTAGGGAAGTACTAATGGGACAATTAGAAAGTTGCTCATGACAATATGGTTACTTGTGATTTGATCATAGAGGTCTTGTCTTCAACACTTGCACCAGAATTAATTTTCACTACAAGAGACAGCTCTTTGGCTAAGCACCAGAATTAATTTTCACTACAAGAGACAGCTCTTTGGCTAAGCAATGTCTCGTACATGTTTGCAATTGTACCAATGTGTTGTATGACCAAGACAACCTCTTGCACAGCCCCAAATGTCGAGACACATTATTTCATGTTTAAGCGGTACAATTTTCCTTAGGGGCGTTTACTACCAATTTCTAGAAATTATGCTTCTTGGAGTGCACCTGCTGCTCCCTTCAAGAGTTGGCAGTAAATTGGAGCATACCCCTCAGATTAAAATAGCATTCAAAAGAATGAAAAAAGAAGAAACTAATGCATTGCATATCACATATGTAAGTCAAATGCTGTCATGCTTGTTTCCTAGAAAACCAGCCAATGCCAGCTGTGGGAAGAGGAGTGCAAACGGAATTTAAACAAATACTATTTACACATGCACACGCAAAAGGCAGAAAACAAACAATAGCTTCTCTAGACATACAAATCGGGTGTCACCTCACCAAAAACTGCAATGCATCTAATTCGTCTCAAGAGGACAAGGGTTGCACCAGAAATAAACGTTTTCATTGATCCAGGCTAAAAGCAGAACCCATAACGTCAATGCAAAAAAGTATAATGTACATGTTTCAAGGTTAGAGATTATATTGGTCGTGGAGCCTATCAATCACAAATCAGAGGAGGAGCTATGCTCGTCTCAGCAATAAACATAAAAATAGGGAGCTTCCAGGTTTCTTGAATTTGTAGTGTTGCTGGTTACAATAAAAAGAAAAAAACAATTTTAAGTTTTATTAACAACTCCAACGACCAATCATTCTCAAAACTCCTTTTAAAGGTTTGTTCTTTGGTCACTATTTAAATAAATTTTTTTAGACTGTCATAAATAAACAGCCATTCATACCTTGGCAGTTTGATAATAACTTTGATTAGTGCCCTCAAAGAAAAAAAAATCAAGCATTCCTTACCCATAGAGTTAAGTAATTTTCACAAACCTGCATCTCAACCTGTGTAAGGAAACTTTCCTCTAAGTGTGCTACGTGCTAGCTGGATGGTCACATTCACTGGGTGAAATTTAAAGGGATACTACACCGAAATTTCGGCGCTCATTTTTTGGTCTATATGTGTTCAAAAGAGCAGTATCACATGGAACATACCAATATCTTGTTAAAAAAGTCTCGAAAAGGAATTTTAAAATGAATTAAACGATTAGCAAAGAGCACCTGGTGGATGTCGCTAACGCCTCGTTTGTAATGCTCGTCTAGGAACCTTGACAGCTAGTGACGGAGGTTGTCTCGCCTCCGGCCACGATGAGAGAAGGGGGAAGAAGGAACTCCCCTCTTCCCGAGAATCCCTTTTGTTTGTCGCAGAAGTCGCTATTGTCCCCCTACAAGATTATAGAAGATTAAACCGTCACTCAAAATTCGTACAAAAGCAGCCGCTTCCGTGGCTGGAACGACTAGGCCATCCTCTCGACGTCAGCCTCGCCGTAGCTTTGCTCGTCTCGAGACGACCTACGTCACGATTGCGTCGGATGTCACGTGCTCTAAGCTGGGCCTTCTCCGAGCGCTTGCCAGAGTGGGCCGTTTATAATGAAAAATACAGCCACCGGGATCAAAATACAAACGTGCGATTGTCATTTACGGATATTGTGGATCCTATTCAAGCTATTTTTGAACACGACGGGAATATTTAAAATTTCGTTGAAGTATCCCTTTATAATCGGTTGTTCAATGGCAGCTCAATGTATATCGATTAAATTTTCAGAGACAAGGGTAGGAGTGAAAATTTCCTTGAATAAACCGGGCTGCTTTACTAGCAGAGACTTTTTAGGTCAACATAATGTGTCCGGGATATACGAGACATATAACAATATAAAATATTATTCAAATAAGGTTGTCACAGCTGTTTCTCGCAAAAGGAGAAACATGCTCAGCAGCTGACTAAACACCCTTCGTTAAAAAATGTATGTTTTGATCAAACAATAAAGCAGGCTATGCATACAATTTCCCCAAAATATTGCAACACATAAAATTTATAGATTGCCCGAGGAATCAAGCATTTTTATGCATTTTCAAGAATTTATTTCATTCAGCAGTTAATGTTTGATAAATTAAGAGCAGCAAAATCTTGCCAGGTCACCATCAGGGGCTAGAAACGAGTATAAGTAAACAAGAATGGCACTTACATCAATAGGCGGTGGTTTTGGCTTCGGAGGCTTTTCTGAAACTGAGGGTAACAAAATACTGTTAGATGTATTAGATGTCCTCCTTCGCACTAAAGCTAGGGCTGAAAGCAAAGTGTACCTGTAGCTACTTTGCATGCTATTCCTTACCTTCCAAAACCTTTTTAAAAAATTAAAAAAGAAAGAAAGATTTTTTTGTGACAAAAACTTGAGTTTTATACTTCTGAGTCCTATTGACACTTCAAATTTACCTTGTTTTATAAAAACCTAACCGCTATGTCTTTTAGGCTTGACAATATTTTGTCATCCATTCTGGCTCCCCTCACACTTTCTCTGTTCATACTGAAAATTGCTGTAGGATGTAAGCAGGCAGCACATTATTTGTTTATATTATGCTTTCATGGCCAAGCATAGAGGATTCTACACCATGCCTGTTCACAATAATACAGTCATAGGACGAACCAGCACTAACATTTGAAAAACCCAGCAAATGCTCTGCCTTGAGCATGAGCTTTGCACCTTTGATAGCACGTCACTGCATGCGCCACCAAAGCCTAACAGAAGATAGCAAGCGCGCGCTGGACGTCAAGCATCAACCGGTTTTTAGCCTGTCACAGTCTATAGTAGTCACATTCGTTGACGATCCAAAATCCTATGATAGATGGGCGCCATTGAAACCCTTTTGGACAAGTGTAGTTCATGCTTTTTGCTCAGTTGAAGGTTTCCATCACTGCTTTGATGTATTCGACAGCCCTTTCACCTCTCAACCTAGAGTGTAACAAAAACCTGATGCATTCTTCTGGATCGGGATACACTTGCACTGTGTGAATGCTCTTGCAGTAGAGGCACCTAGTATCTGGCAAACTGAGCTCCTGCCTGTAGCCAATCGTGTGTAGTTTCCCTACAAAACTAAAAAAAAGTCGAGGGCAAGAAAGTGCATTAAATTATGAAGCACAGCTTATGTGGCCGAGGAGAGCTGGTTCAACAGGATAAGCAGATCGAAAGAATTGGAGATAATGCAAAAAAGCATATTCAAGCTTTTACAGCAGAAAAGCTTATACATGCCACAAAGAGCATGATGGGCGAAAAAGGTTAGGCGCCTAGAATTCTTATGGGGTACAAGACCGGTCTCAAACGCTACTCACTTTGATTCTTTATCAGTTTCTGAAGAACAATAGTCTAGCAGCCAATGTTACACTCACAAGAGCCACGATGATATCAAACCGAGGGGTCTGCTTATCAGAGACCCTTCCAGACACTGTTCTGAGGGGGAATAACGTAATGCGCCGGAATCTGGAGGTCAGGGCGAAATGCGTGCTCATTGAAAAGACTTGTCTAAAGTTCATACAAACTACAACACCAACACACAACACGGGTCAGAGCAAATCGAAGCGTAGCGCAGCTCGGAACGAAAAAGCTCGAAGCCAATTATCGAAGTTTTCCATGCGTAAAACATAAACCAAAGCAAGTGGGACGCTCTTGAATAAGTTGGTATGCGCGTAGTCTGACGGCTGTGTGTAGGCCTATGACTCAACGCCAAACTGGTCTTGAGGACAAGTTACGTCTCGAGCAAACAAACGCCGACTCTCACTGCAAGCTGCACGGGCAGTGGGCACCAAGCAGCCGTCACATAGACACTGCTTGATTTCGTGGGTCGCTAGCGCAGAAGTTATGCTCACAATCCGTACCTCCCAAATGGCCTATTTAACAGAGCGAGTTAAGAGGAGCTACGGAATGCAGTATCCACAACGTCGGCTGACCGTTCTAGGTCGGTCGTCGGCACGGGTACGCGGGAATCGGGTGCCGAAGGAGGCGTCGATCGGAAAGTACCGGCGACTGGGAGGCGGGCAAAAACGAACCGCTAACGAACAGAAAAGTATCACGGACTCGCGACGTTCCTCGGGAACGGGGAAGGCGTTTCCGCGTTCTGGACGGGCGCTTGACCCCAGGGTACGGGCCCGGACCGTGGTGCAGGGCCCGGGGAGTGACCTGGTGCACGTACCGGTGCTTTCCCGTAGTTCCGTCGTGCCGGGATCGTAGGCGACAATCTCGGTGGCTGCAGCGGCGACCGAAGACGTCTCGGAGGCCATCTTGATTTTTCTGTCAATTCCAAGTGCGGTTTTAATATTCTCTTCCTGGAATGATTCACTCCAGATACCGCATCTTGCGTCCACCCGGCCCACCGCCTCGCAGCCGAACGATCACATTCGGGTGTGCACACACATCGGGTCAGGTTTTATCGAGCATTGAAGTCGCGTAGTTCGTCAGACATAAACAGGCAGCGCACAGTACTAATAGGCCTAATTCTGCTTTCTGCAGCCAGCGAGCGATGTGAACGGTAACGCCATCTATGGCCGCTTTTACATTTTTTTCCTCCAATCTAGCACGGCCAGGTGGCGCCACTAGACGAAATATTAAACAGGAACTGACTCGAAATCGTCGGAGTCGGGCAGTGGCCCGCCTCGCTTTGGGATCTTGAGCGGCTGTGCGAGTTTTTGCGCGAGCTCTCATCTTCTCAAGTGGAATTTTCTTTTTGCCCGCTAACAACAAGGTGAGGAATGACCCCATTTCTTTTTTTCTTTATCACATAGAGTTTAATTTAATTGTATTTGTCGGCATTCAGGAATGTCGGGTTTTCGCGTGATCGAAACCAAAACTGAGATGCGCATGTGTTTTACTCTTTTGATAATTGTGCTCGTGCCTTGTTCAGAGATAAGCGTGAACATTTTTAAAGCGGGTATGCATTGTGTTTTACATCCTGTGACGTTTAACAATGAACATAAAAAAAAATTCATCTGCACTGCTTTCACAAAAAAAAAAAAAAGTCTTGAAATCGGCGCTTTTTTACTGAAAAACTTGCATGAAAACGCCATTCTAAACGGGTGCTACAAATATGTAAAAAATAAATAAAAATAAAGTGCATTTTCTTGGTTATGCAAACGAAAAGAGAATTAAAGTACGGAGTATAATTGATAAAGTCGCAAAGGGAGCTCTCATTTGCCTTGGAATAAGGTCCTCTGTAGGAACGGCGTAAGAACGCGTGACATGGGCTTAAAGGCCGACGTACACTTTACGCTTTCCAAGTCTGCCCGCTTCATCCTTTCGTATATATCCTCTCCACTTTTTACCCTGCCACAACTTGGCTACCCCCTGGCGAACGTGCGAAATTCGTTTTCGATAAACCATAGTATTTACTGCACGAAAATATAATATATTTTGTGAGATTAATACCACCCAACAAATCGTCAAAAAAAAAAGTGTGGATTTTTTTTTTTGTTACGTTTAGAAATTTGTGTGATTTCTGATTTTAAGATTCGACCAGAGAAAGATTATTTCCACGCCAATTTTCAGGAAGACATAAACCTACACGTGTGTTTTTATCGGACATGAATCGCAAATATGGTTTTAACGCGACCGTATTTCGTGGAAGCATTTTCGCGTCTTCCAAATTTCTTGCGATGTTCGGTTCATTTTTTGCACGTGTTTTTCGCCGCAATGAAGCACGTAAATGCGTATATCTGAACTGTCATTTCAGCAGTGCGTATTGAAACGGCTGTCGATGAACTGTCTCATTAGGGACTTTAGCCAACCGCTACCGTGTTCCGCGTACCGCACTACTGGATCCTTGGAAGCATGCTTTTAAGCATGCTTCAAAAGCTGCGGTAGTACGGTACGCGGAACACGGTAGCGGTTCGCTAAAAGTTCCTATTGTTGTCTATTTAACGTCCATGTCAATTAATACCATTTCTATGAACTGTTTTCGGTCGTTTTCGAACGTTTGTTCCCCACTTGTCTATGTGGATCATATCATCCGTTTTATGCTCTTATATCTTAATGCACCCGGCTGCACGTTCATTTCATTGCGAATAAAACGCGAATAAACATCGCATTAAAAAAAAAAAACTTTCAGCATTTTCACTTTGGTGAAGAAGGAAGACCAGCGGAGCTGTACAATGGAAAGTAATGGCCGGCCGCAAGTCGGCAATCAAGCCAGAGTGGAAACGCTGCCGCCATCTATGAGCGACGGCGGCAACCAGATACGTGGCTTGTCGCCGTCGCTCGCAGATGGCGGTAGGTGTCCAGAGTTCGGTGTCTTCGTTTCTTTGCGGGGGATACGATCCTAGGGAAACTAGCCCAGCTCGGCCGTAAAATAAAAAAGAAACATTAGCACACGAAGAGCATGCTTAGCCGGAAAAGTGACAAGTACAGGCAGAACCCCTGGCTCGATTTTGTGCTCCCTTTCCCACTATACTTGTAAACGTCTTGATAAGATTAACGCATATGTAATCTAAAATGCACCTACATAAATTAATTGTGCTCCGCGAGAAGCTGGATTTTTTTTTATTTACGGTTTTTGAGGAGCCAGTCGAGCAGCGCCAGAAGTTCATCGTCACGGCGCACGTGTCGTCTTTGTATACGCTTGCTTGTCACCTGCTAAACCCCGATCACGTGCAGTGAATGCGCTGTGATCTTGCGCTTTTTTTTTCTGTTCGTGATTGGTTCAGCTGGTGAGAGGTAGCAAACGTATACGAGACGACAAGTACGCCTTGACGATGCACTTTTGGCACTGTAGCGTCGACTGCGCTCGTACTTATTTATTTGGTTTATTAAATTTCCCGGTGGAGATTTTGTACGAGTGAGAATGTAAGGCAGATAACATTAAAAAAAAACGTGTCGGCACTTAAAACAGAAAAAAAAAATAAACGAAGACACAATGCAAAAAGGCATTCCTACAAGCAGCGTGCCACGTCCTCCTGTTTCACACGGCGCTCCGGCCGTGACATCACGCTCCCCCACAGCGCAGGCGCGGTGCCCCGCCGGCTCCACGGCTTCCGTGACGATGCATCTGCATTGCTGCGCTTTTCTTTGTGTTTTATTTCTGAGGCGCGTCGCTTTGACCTTGAGCGCCCCGCCGGTTTCCGTGATAAAGCAACTGCGTTGCTTTAATTCGCTACTCCAACTCGCTATAGGTGGCGCCACTCGTTTTCAAAAATGGCGGTTATAGTGAAGGTCAGAGGTGCGTGCCGCTATACCTGTTGCTGAGCCTGTCTAGTGTGCTGGCTTCACTGAGCGACACAACTTATTCTGACGTATACGAGGACGAAGCTAGGGTTTTATGAGCGCAGGTCACCTCTTTACCCTGACAACAAAACCGGTGTTCAGAGTAATATTTACGCCAGGAGGCACGTTTTAAGATCGAAACCGAAACTAACCTCTATTTTGGATTTAATTTCTTGGTATAGGCGTTAATTTCCAATTCTTTCACTACTAAAGATGTGCTTCACAGCGTAATTATTGAGCTAAAGCGGTTGTTTGCGGAAAACTTATTTTGTGACATACATGTGCGATCCACGCACTTAAAAATATTTTGGAGTTCAGTGTTTCTTTAAAGACAGGGTCTTTCATACACATTATAGGTAACATAGAATATTATATTTGTTGAAAAAATCAGTGCTGATATTTCTGTGTCCATGCTGCCCTTTCTCGCTCTGATCATTGTCATAACAAATAATGAACTGCGGGCCTTTTAATGTTTTTTGGGGGGTATTTCGACTATTAATTGCTTTTACATCATTTCAAGCACAAGAATAATAGAATCAATCCAAATTTTACATAAATATCGCCACGGGTGATGCGTCTAGGATTAGGGGTGTCGCGAACTTTTGTCGAACCGGATTTTTAGGTCGAACTTTCCGGGTTCGACTGGGTCGAACCGGTTCAACGAACCTTCGAACTTTTCACCAAATTCGACCGGTTCGACTTTGTGGACAGTGTGGCCAGACCTTGAAACAAGCATGTCTAGGTTTGGAGAATTTTTTTTATGTAAAAGGTAATTTTATATTACGAAGAGTTTACAATTATAAGAAAACCAATTGTAATCACTGAAGAAGTTAATAACTTAATTTTGTGTACTGTATTAAGTGAAATCACTAATCAGCGCTGCCCTTAATTCCTCCCTTAGCCATCACCATCCAATCCTAAGACAACTGGCCAGCCTGTCGCGCATGCACAGACGAGTCGAACCTGAATACAAGGTTCGCCGAACTTTGCACTAAAAGTTCGAAAAAGTCGAACCTGGTCGAACTCGAACCTCGGCCGGTTCGCGAAACCCCTATCTAGGATATGTTCACAAAACGTATAAATTAAGAAACACAGCTGAATGATTTCCCCACTAGGCCACTTTACACTGTTTAACGAAGAAAGGATTAGACAGAGTCTAATGTCCCCATCATGTCAAATTAATATAACAGAGCGCTGGTCGTGTATAACATGTTTCCAAAAGCGAGCTGCGCTGAGCCAGCTCGCATGCCTCGCACAATATTACCGCCAAATATTTTAATCCACTGTGAAACATTACCCCACTTTCCGGGAAACTGTCCATGGTATAATGGTGGAACCCGTGTCAGACGGCGTTCTAACCATCCTTTTCACTAAGCTCCTTTATAAAATCGGCCAATCTGCTCGCGATGTTGAGTACGCACGTGCCCTACGGCGTTCGCTGGTTCGCCGATTTTATAAAGGAGCATAGTGAAAAAGATATTTAGAACATTTCATCATATGCGACAATAAATTTAAGGACGCATAACCAAGTTACAAATGCAATTTCGTCTAGCAAATAATTATTCGAAATAAATCATTCTGCAGTGCAACATGGTAATTAGAAGCCAAGCTCTAGATACAGAAGCAGCCGAATAAATATACGCGTATGCCTAATTTAGTTTTGTCATCTTGTCGGTTTTGATCGCAAACATTACTATATACAAATTGCTATTTCCTAGTACTAAAGTAGCAATTACTATCGTTTTATTCGTAATATTGCTGGCACAGTACTCGCATGCGAAGTCCCACTTTACTCCTTCGTGTCTCGAATGTCGTAGTTGAAGGGGACGAAGACAGTGAGAGTATTAAAGACAGAAATAAGGATTGTTTAAACAAAAACGAATAGAACACTGGGCTTGCTTAATGCTAATTTAACTCCCCCCCCCCCCCAAAAAAAAAAGAAACGGAAAGAAAATACATTTTTTTCTTGCCCTCCTCAAGACTCCCTCGTAAAGTGAGACAACAGAAAACACCTAAGTCGGACAGGCGAACACATGCATCTTAAGTTATAATATTCGCTGTGGTAAGAACCAAAATAAAGTGTGTGCTTATGATCCAAAACAAACTTTTGTTGGCTGAAAAATAATTTAGGCCAATCATATCACTGCACCTGTCAAAACTGTTCGCGTTTATGGGCTCTTGTTTTGGAGCGTGGTACCACATTTTCTGCATTTTTGCAGTTGCTTTGTCAGAATCATATTCTGAGTTTTGAATGGCACGAGGAAACCAGGAACTTTTCGGAGCTGAAGTTTCGTAGCTCGAAGTAATCTTGGAGTTGCCTGTGTTTCTCATTCTGCATATCTTAAACACACACACACACACCAGTGGCGGCTCCAAGGGGGGGGGGGCGACGGAGGCGGCCGTCCCCCCCCCCAAACAAAGTCGACCTCCCCCTTCCCCCTTCTGGAGGTCACTTTGACATAAGGGGACCCCCGGTGCACACGAAAGAATGGGAGAATAGTATCCTTACAAATTTTCCGCCCCCCCCCCCCAAAAAAAACAACAACAACAAAAAAAAAACGGAGTTTTGGATTCTGCCCCTGACACACACACGCAGACGCGCGCACGCACACGCACACACAAAGAGTTTGCTCGAAATAGCAATTTATAACTTATAAGGGCGACATTACATTTTAAGTGCACTTGTCTTAAACTTCTTCCGGTACAACTACTGCCTTGCTATCTTTCTGAAATTTCAGGTGATTTTTGCGCTTTTTAGACACCCATTCTCCACTTCTGTGCTATTCGTAGCACGATTTTCACGGTATAAAATGATCCGCCCCAGACCTCATGAAATGTCATCTTATTTCGATCGTTAACTAATCGACGCCCAAATCGACAATGACACTCATTTCTTTTTTTACTACGATGAATACCAGAAAGAAATCTACAATGACATAAAGGATCCGGAAAAAAAAGAGAAGGTACGGTTAATCAACTTTGGGCAACCTCAGAAAACGTAAACTCTGGAATGTTTACTGAAGACTCTTTCTGCGGTTGCCTCTATAAACAGGCCGGTCCGTATTATCCGAGTGATCATAGCCTAAAAGTAAATAGATTTCTAGTTAAAAAAAAATTGGCAGAGACACTTAAGACTATTTACGAGTAGGAATACGAAAGCATTCCTACACGCAGCGCATTCTTACAAGCAGCGCGCCACGTCTTCCTTTGGCACACAGCGCTCCGGCGGTGACATCACGCTTCCCCTCTGCGCAGGTGCGGCGAACCCTTCCGGCTTCACGCCGGCTTCCGTGACGAAGCATTGCGTTGCTGCGCTTTTCTTTGTGTTTTGTTTCTGAGGCGCGTCCGCTTTGACCTTGAGCGCTACCCGCCGGCTTCCGTGACGAGGCATCTGCGTTGCTGCGCTTTTCTTTGTGTTTTGTTTCTGAGGCGCGTCCGCTTTGACCTTGAGCGCACCCGCCAGCTTCCGTGACGAGGCATCTGCGTTGCTGCGCTTTTCTTTGTGTTTTGTTTCTGAGGCGCGTCCGCTTTGACCTTGAGCGCACCCGCCAGGCTTCCGTGACGAGGCATCTGCGTTGCTGCGCTTTTCTTTGTGTTTTGTTTCTGAGGCGCGTCCGCTTTGACCTTGAGCGCGCACCCGCCAGGCTTCCGTGACGAGGCATCTGCGTTGCTGCGCTTTTCTTTGTGTTTTGTTTCTGAGGCGCGTCCGCTTTGACCTTGAGCGCACCCGCCAGCTTCCGTGACGAGGCATCTGCGTTGCTGCGCTTTTCTTTGTGTTTTGTTTCTGAGGCGCGTCCGCTTTGACCTTGAGCGCACCCGCCAGCTTCCGTGACGAGGCATCTGCGTTGCTGCGCTTTTCTTTGTGTTTTGTTTCTGAGGCGCGTCCGCTTTGACCTTGAGCGCACCCGCCGGCTTCCGTGACGAGGCATCTGCGTTGCTGCGCTTTTCTTTGTGTTTTGTTTCTGAGGCGCGTCCGCTTTGACCTTGAGCGCGTACCCGCCGGCTTCCGTGACGAAGCATCTGCGTTGCTGCGCTTTTCTTTGTGTTTTGTTTCTGAGGCGCGTCCGCTTTGACCTTGAGCGCACCCGCCAGCTTCCGTGACGAGGCATCTGCGTTGCTGCGCTTTTCTTTGTGTTTTGTTTCTGAGGCGCGTCCGCTTTGACCTTGAGCGCACCCGCCGGCTTCCGTGACGAGGCATCTGCGTTGCTGCGCTTTTCTTTGTGTTTTGTTTCTGAGGCGCGTCCGCTTTGACCTTGAGCGCACCCGCCAGGCTTCCGTGACGAAGCATCTGCGTTGCTGCGCTTTTCTTTGTGTTTTGTTTCTGAGGCGCGTCCGCTTTGACCTTGAGCGCGCACCCGCCGGCTTCCGTGACGAAGCATCTGCGTTGCTGCGCTTTTCTTTGTGTTTTGTTTCTGAGGCGCGTCCGCTTTGACCTTGAGCGCACCCGCCAGCTTCCGTGACGAGGCATCTGCGTTGCTGCGCTTTTCTTTGTGTTTTGTTTCTGAGGCGCGTCCGCTTTGACCTTGAGCGCACCCGCCAGGCTTCCGTGACGAAGCATCTGCGTTGCTGCGCTTTTCTTTGTGTTTTGTTTCTGAGGCGCGTCCGCTTTGACCTTGAGCGCACCCGCCGGCTTCCGTGACGAGGCATCTGCGTTGCTGCGCTTTTCTTTGTGTTTTGTTTCTGAGGCGCGTCCGCTTTGACCTTGAGCGCGCACCCGCCGGCTTCCGTGACGAAGCATCTGCGTTGCTGCGCTTTTCTTTGTGTTTTGTTTCTGAGGCGCGTCCGCTTTGACCTTGAGCGCACCCGCCAGGCTTCCGTGACGAGGCATCTGCGTTGCTGCGCTTTTCTTTGTGTTTTGTTTCTGAGGCGCGTCCGCTTTGACCTTGAGCGCACCCGCCAGGCTTCCGTGACGAGGCATCTGCGTTGCTGCGCTTTTCTTTGTGTTTTGTTTCTGAGGCGCGTCCGCTTTGACCTTGAGCGCACCCGCCGGCTTCCGTGACGAGGCATCTGCGTTGCTGCGCTTTTCTTTGTGTTTTATTGGCAATGGGAATTCAGGTGCCGTTTCTCTGCTATAGACAACGGTTACAGACAACGCCGGCTTCGGCTCCACCGGACATTTATTGCTTTCGCATAAAAAATAAATAAAAATGCCACGAAAGGCTGCACGCAACTTGCAGAGCCGTATATTGGGAGAGTTTGGCGAATGGGCGGAGCAGAGGCCGCCGCCAGCGCCGAGTATTTTCCTGCTACCATACAAACTAATTTCCAGTAATTGTGCATCTTCTAAAATTTTGTGAATATTCGAAATTTCGAATAGTAGTTTCGAATAATACACTATTCGGTATTCGCTTCGAGAAGAACTGCACTATTCGCGTTTTTCGAAGTCTTGATTGCGGCGGGTTAGCTCCGTTGAGTGCGCTTCTTACCGAGCACCGGTGCACTGCGGAGAAGCAATACCCGCGGAAGCGAGCTCCGCGGGTGTTGCTTCTCTGCATTGCATCGGTGCTCGGTAAGAAGCGCACTCAACGGGGTAACCCGCCGCGATAAACACTTGGAAAAGTATAAATATCGCAATTGCGTGCTTGGAAGAAAAGCATACATTCAAAGCGGGATGGTGCACGCGTGCCGGCTGTATTTTCAAATAAATGGAAAATTTGTGAATGTGTATATCTACATTGTAGTAAAAGTTTCAAAATTAAACTGACTGTTATGCAAGAGTATACTATGTTAGGCAGAGATGCCCTTACAACCTGCGTTCAGCATGCGCGATTCATTCTTTTTTAACTCGAGATTAAAGAAAGAATATTTTATATAGCAAGATTTGTAAATTCACTCAATTGGGTATAGTTGGCCATCTCTATAGGATTCATTTTATGTCAAATCCGTCGTTTACTTGCCATCCCAAGACATCAGACCTTCTGAGGTCACAGTTCATAAATATAGATAGATTAAACTTAGCTTATAAATGAACAAGTGGAACAACCTTCACAAGTTTAGCTGGGTTTTCGTCTAAGCATTATGCTATGGTAGTGAAAGGCGTGGAAAAACTATTCGATATTCGAATCGAAAATATTCGGCCAAAACCACTATTCGCTTCGAATTCGCTTCGAACTCAAAATCCACTATTCGCACAAGACTAGCATCTTCTAAAAAATAAAACATGCCTGCATACGTGTATGAACTGTACCATTAATTCTCGAAGAAGCTGCATTTATGTAAAACAACCCTGTTGCACGAGCACTTCAAAGGCCTTCCAGACCCAGGGCCTTTAAAACATCTACGAGCTGCAGCGCATGCTGATAGCACGCGCAGAGTCGGGGTCGCGAGCTAATTTGCCGACCGCCCAAAGGCCCTTGATATAAATGCCATTTCAGATCCCTGCAAAGCGGGATGTACTATTCTCTAAATCATGAACATGCAAGGAACAAAATTCCAGCGTCTGAAATAAAGGGCTGTTTATACTCCGTCGTAACGTCAACGAGCGCACGCGCTCGTTCACGCTCGCTGACGCTGTCTGCGAACGGGGTGTCTATACTCCAACGTCAAGTTGAACGCGGCGCAGCGCTGAGCAGCTCGACGCGCGACAGCGTAGCTTACGACGGACTTGGACATGCTCTACGTTCAACGTTGGACGACGACGGCGCCGACGGAGGCTATCCCAGAAGCCCTCGCGCGAGTGCCTCATTCGGGAATCCGGTTGTCGGGGTCGTCGGGGCCAGTCGGAGTGTGCGAGATGCTCATTTCTGGGATCTGAACCTGTCGTTCTTGCCGTGTGTCGTGTGCTGTTGTCGTGTTCCCGTGTTGGTGTGCGTATTTAACGTTCGTGCGCTTGACTGGGCGAGTGTGTGCGTGGACGTGGACTGCTCCGAGGATGCGCTACCCTCGATTCTCGATAGGCCTATCGACCTAACGAGCCGGTGGTGGTGGGCCGTGGTGTTGGGGTGCCGGCAAAAGCTGGAAGCTCGATGACGCGCCAAAGGTAGGGTTAATTAGAATTAAGCATGACCTAATGTGTGTGCTATTTATAATCATGTGCTAGACGCACTCACTGGCAGTCGTTCCCGATCGAAACAAGCGCCGTCAGAATGTACGGAGAACGGCGGACACAGTGAAACCTCTGAACTATTTAGCCGGCCAGAAATTTTCAACTGGTGCTGTCTCAGCTTGTAAACGATATAGCTGCAACGTTGAGACAGTTGAACCGAATCCTGTATTGTTTGTATGGGCGCCCGTAAAGCGCGGTACAATTTTCAACGCGTACATTGCGTAATTCAGGCAGCGTCCGCTCTCTATCGGTGTCAGTTACTTGAAGTTTACGATGCAACAAGTCTTATGTAAATGATAGACGCACTTGCAATCTCTTCAGAACAGAGGTCTGCACGTGAAATATCGAGAGCATAGATATTCATCGAAGCATCCCGACGGAATCACCGAAGTCGTGTGGCTTCGACCCCGGCGAACTTGCCAAGACAAGCGTCTATAGTCGGTGACAGATCATATGCACGAAGTGGATATGACTCCCTGGCGTTGGCCGCACTGGTCACTGACGCTGGAGTCGCAGCATCGTCATGCTGATGTCGCCGTCGCCTCTAGCGATTCGCTCCACTGGGCGAAAGTAGTGCGAGTGACTTCCACGACGTTCTTGACCTGTCACCGACTATAGTTTCTAGAGACGCGACATTCAGATACTCGTTTTACGAGCGCAGCTCTTAGGCACCCGTATTCGGAACCTCATGCGGCGTCGCCGTAGCCGCCGACGAAACTGCGTTGTGCATGATTGGGCTATCTCCTCCGCTAATAGCGAAAATTTTCCCGCTAGATCTATCGTAAACGATTGTCGCGCTACGAGATGACAATTTGACTGAATCACTGTATTGTCCGCATAGGTCTAGTCGGTAAATGTTGTCCCCGCTAAATCTAGCGGAAAATGTTCGTCCGCTCATCTTCGGTGTATGTTTCCTTAAGTCAGCGTGAAAGTCTACTGTAATGATAACAGCACCGGCTACCTCTGTCAGAAAGAGGTCATCTGTGGACTATCGAGTTCACCTCGAAGCACTCCGACGCCAGGTCGCTTGGCACGACTCCTCCCCGTGCCGAACCCTGTCCGCAAGAGCTGCGCTATGGTTCGGCGATACAGCGAGTTGTAAACGCTTTCACTTTTTTTTGTTTACGTTTGTGGTGACATTTAGGAGTAAAATAAATGCTAGTTTGCAGTCGTTATCGCTCATCATTTGCTTGTTTTCTGAACTGCTAACCGCTACTCCAAATGCGCTGTTTTGAAGCGTGACATGACAACACTGCATGGACGAACCACACTGACCGCATTGCATCTAGGCTGAGCGATGGCGTAATTGCATGTTTGGATACCGACCAGAAGCGGAAATACGCCGTAGAGACGATGCGGTTGCCACGGGGACACGCATGCTCGAAGTGGGGCAGTTCGTTGGGGCGCGTTGAACCACGCTGGAGTGTAAACACGATCGTTCAGGCGCTTCTCGGCGCGGCGTGATGTAGTAGTGGTCGACGAACATCGGTTTGCGCCGGCGCGCGTTGCGTTCGTCGACGTTGGAGTCTGAAATAGCCCTACGCCGCCGCTTCAGCGACTCCTCGCAAGATTGCCTTGTGTCGTGTGGACGGACGGGGAGGTTCATCGGCGGAATTGCCTCCGCGGATTGCTTTTGGGATTTGTAACCCAATTATAAAGGTAAAAGTGACAAGCAGACTTATAAAAATATACGACAGCACGTCAATATCGGCATAATCCCAGCGTCTTGTACACCGGGTAAACGAGGTCCCGCTCCTCGAAGTGCTTGCGGCACACACGCCAAACCAGGAAACCGGTGCAGGAAGCGAGCCGGATCAGGCCGGATGCGAGATCGCGGAGCGGAGTCCATCTCCTGACGTCACTGTACACCTCACCGAATCAGGGCGCGGCGACCGCAGCGACGCTTGTGTTCACTCTCGGGGCTAATACCCGTTGTAACGGGCGGTAGCTTGCACACCAAGCCAAAAAGGCGCCATAATTCTGCGCTTTTGTTTGCGCGTGATTGGTTTAGCCGTTGCGCAAATGCACAAAGACGACGAGCGCTGTAACGAACTTCTTTTCGTCGCTCGAATTTGACGTGAAACGAGGTAATGGTAAACTGCTGACCGATGCAACGAGGCGTTATGACTTATCCTGTCTAACACGCGTTAAGATTGTAATTGACGTCTCAAGTTCTGCTCGGTATTTGCGGCAGCTCCTTTATGAAATATTTCTCGGTCATTGCGAAGCTCGTAGCCTGTCAGTGCACAGCGTTCAGCGCGATATATAATTACGCGTGTTCCGACGCTGAGAAATTCGCGTGCAGAACGGCATTACACGAGACAGGACTCATTAGTGGCTGCTTTGTCGGTGTTTTGCTTTACTTTTAATGGGCAGCGACTAATGAGCGCATTTTACGTCCGGTAAAACAGGCGGTAACGGGCGTTTCGTTACCGATTAGTGTCACGTGCATCGGCAACCTTTCGCTATTACGCATTAACTTCGAACGGAAAGGAACGCGTGGTGCTGCGTGGTCGGACGCGGGCAGTGCGAGAGCGCAAATCGGGAGACGGTTATGAGCAACGTTCGCCGGACAAGCACGGTTCCCAATTATGCCGCGCTCACGCTGCTACTACATCATGCGTAAGACGGTTTGCAGACAAGTTTTAGGGAACCTTTTTTGCACATCCGATCCGGTACGAACTCCGCATGTGAGTATTCTGCGGTAGCGCATGCGCAGTTCGTACTGGAGGGCCTATCGTACCGTACCGGATCTGCAAAAACGGTTTTCCTAAAACTCCCCACTTTCTGAGGCGTGTTCCCTCCTTTTATATCGGCCCTGTAACCTTGGTCGTACAAAACGGGGAGGTCACGTGATCTCCCCGTTAACCAGTCAGCGTCGAAGCAGCTCACTCCTCCTCTCCCGTCCGTCAACCAATCAATGTCGAGCCTCGCGGCCACGCTTTTATCTCGGCTTCACGAAATGCCGAACAGCTAACCAAAGAACGTTAATAATGTCTGCGAGACATGTTGGAAGCGTCACGCCATGTCTATCGTATGATGTGAGCAGTGCGACCGGATTTAGGGATGTCGTGAGACTGCCGAGGATCAAGTCCGACTTTTTCGGACTTCTAACGGAAAAGTTCGATTAAAGTTCGACTTGAAGTGAAAGCGGGCGCAAGCGGTAGGTTCGCCGAATGTTTTATTTTGAAGTTTTAGACTGTCCAATCGGCCAAGCCTTTTGGGGATTTCAACTGTAAGACATCTTCGCTTTTTAAGTATTTTTTAGACACTCGGGATAAAATGTATGGCGGCGCACGAATTCATTGGATTGTAATTTTTGTTTAATATGTGCGGTAACATAGGATGATTTCTGACAAAGTTTTCGAAGCTTTTCAGTATGATCGCTCAAGGTATTTTAATTACCTTGACATCTCCCAAAATCTCGGATCTAGATATTTTTATTGATAATACGTTTGAAACTGTATCCAAGTGACACCAAGTGTTACCTCGATATTAATATATATATATATATATATATATATATATATATATATATATATATATATATATATATATTTCGCCATTTGTGAATCGATTTTTAATTTTTTTATGTCCTTAATTTTGTTTTTGTTTTTGATAGGCGCACGTGTTTTATCTGGGGACATTACCACAATATGATGCTTTTTTGTTTGTATGGCCTCTATTAGAAAATCTTGTCACGCGCACTCGCCTTGAATACTATAGGTTACTTGCGAAAGAAACCCGCCCCAAATTATTGCCTTTTAATCTTTTATCGGGCACAAAGCATAGACTAATGACTAATGACCCTATTCGGTCATTAGTCATAGTAGCTACTTAACCATATCTGGCCAGCAAGACACTTACGTTACGATGCACTCACGAACGCAAATCGCAGAATATTCGAGCATTACTAGAGGCATCAAAAACAAAATGTACTACATTTTACTGCAAGAAGGGAAAGCACAGGGGGAGGGGGAGGGGGGGGGGAGGGAGCCGGTTAGGAGACATCATAAATAATCTAAACCCTGAGAAAAGGAAAATAAAATAAATCACAATAATATTTCTCGTTTGCAATAAACCAGCGCAATGTACACAACTCTACATAAATAATAAATAAGCAAATAAAGATGGCTTAAAAGAATGAAATTCCAAGATTGCTAGATTTTCTAAATAAACTTTTATGAAAGTGTATGGGGCGCTTATGCTACATTCACACTGGCGTTCGAATCGCAACAGCGATGCGGACCCGCTCGTTTTTATCATCATATGCGTGTGAATTTGTACTGCATCTTTAAACAACTGCGTACGCAACCGTTTTGCGAATGCGGTTTAGCCGCCAGTGGGAATGCGGCGACTGATGCTTTTGCTTTGACGTTCGACATCACAGATGTGCGTATCATAGTCAGGTATGCCATATCTAGACTGAGACATCAGGCAAGCTCCCGCGAGCAAGTTCAGAATGAAAAACAAAACAAAACAAATGAAGTAACTTGTTCGTTCGAGAAGGAAAAAAAAGGCTGAAGGTACACCTGAGCACTTCTTATGAGTTGTGAATGCGAAAGCATACACGTCAGTCTTCTCCTTTATTTCGTCTGCGGTGTATTTTCGTCGACGGCAGAGCGCGCTCTC
This sequence comes from Ixodes ricinus, assembly GCA_037355805.1. Classification (NCBI taxonomy): domain Eukaryota; kingdom Metazoa; phylum Arthropoda; class Arachnida; order Ixodida; family Ixodidae; genus Ixodes; species Ixodes ricinus. The sequence goes on along the minus strand of JAZHYW010015059.1, from coordinate 89,183 downwards.
CTCGCCGCTCTGACCTTGGACGCTTCGTCTTACCGGCGCGCTGACGGACACGCAGCGCCATGGGGTGGCGGTCGTTGAAACTGACGCGCAGCGGCCAATGGGAGCCTCGTTCCTTGAAACCACGACGCGCGCCAGCCAATGGGATTGAAGCCGAAATCCATCAGCTTCCTTGCGCTCTTTTGGGATCGGGGAAACTAGGTGTGTCCTGGCTAGGCTTTTCGCGTGGTTTCATAGCTGGGAGCTGGCTTCAGTTGGAGAAAGGAGTTAAGGTGCCGTTGGGCGCGGCTTCAAAGCTGGTGACGTCGGCTCGCTCCATGGAACAGTTAATGCTTTCGCACTAAAAATAAAAATGGCAGCCGGGGATGAAATTTCTCAAATAATATCCGAACGTTCCTTGTTTCCTTCCTTTCAGCTGTTTTGCTTTATTATGCTGTTATGTGCGAACCCTTTGCAAGCTGGTTCGCACGCTCGATTTTGATGATGACCGAGTTTCTTAGGCTCCCTTGTGATCGCTTGCGACGAAAGTACACGCTGGCGCCATCTGTCGAGTAGCCCTGGAACTTCGTATAACTAGACTGAAGGTTTAAACCATTATAAAGATCCAACATATGTACTATCTAGAAAAAATGGTCGCTTATAACATTTTCAAAATTCGGTCAAGCCTAAAAAAAATTACGTGCGCAAAAAAGAAAGGAAATTTACGCAAATAAGTCTTGCAGGGTTACTACCCCATAGATGGCGCCAGTAGTAAGGGATCGCACACAAGGAATTGCAACTCACACGGCGACACCCAAACGCAAGTGTGTGAATCAGTCTAAAGTAAACCGAGGGTAAGCAAATTGAAGGTTGTGTTCGACTTCAAGAGGAGCGGGCCTACACAATAATTGTTTTACACCCTTAAGATTGTAAATCAGCTTGTCTTAGGGCTAACATCCTAAGGGTGTTCCAAGGACACCCTTCGAGTGCCGGTGAACCACGTAATAATAGGATGCTGACGATCGTAGTAGCATACTAAGGATATTGCGAGCAACACGTTTGTAAGCAGCAAGCACCACATGCAGTTGTCACTTTCGCAGAAGGAGCAAATACAGACGCAATGAATCACGCGTGGAATAGGACTCACGATCCTGTGGGTGTCTCCACCGTCTTATATCCTCGACAATTCAGACAGTCATTCGAAGGCGACCGTCTCCACAATTACGAAGGTTACACTTCCGTTAATTTGTTGTCGCATAAATAAAGAAAATATATGTATTTCCAAATTAAAAAAGGAAGAAATTGGTGCATGCAATTATTACTTGACAAGTGGCTAAACCATGCTGTTTGAAGCAGGTGTCAGTGAAGCAAACACCTTCAAACATGATGGGTGTTTTCATTTACCCATAGCACCACTAACACCATTTTCACACCCTTCAAAAATGAAGGATGTTCCATGCAACCTACAGGACCCCATGTTGCGATTACAAGGTCTGTATATTTCAGAACATGTAAATGTTCTGAAATGGTGTAGCAATGGGTGTACGTTTCTGAAACATCCCTTTTACTCCCTTAAGGGTGTAAAAGTGGTATTCCAGTTTCAGTGTCACACACCTCTGTTGTCTAATTCTTCGAGGCATGGTCGAGTGCCCTTTGTTCGATCAGGTCGGAATTGCTACGCGAAAAACGGGTCGATAATTATCTGCATACATGGCACACAGCTGACACAGCTCGAGCCGGCGGCTTTGAATTCTGTGGCTTCAAGGCGAAATGAATTTATCGATCCTTGTTTGGTGGTTCGTCCCAAGTTCAAGACTAAACAATCAGAAAGGCAGACAGACAAGTAAAACGCACGACCCAATCTGCGACATAAGTTAAGAAGTCTTGATTGCTTTCGCAATCGGGCTCACCGCGCATGCTTGGGAGCAAAACTGTTACATCACAGCTTTTAAAGGATGCATCAATCGACCTCCGCTCTGAAACTTCCTTACTTTTGAGGAGAACGCTGTCTACGAGGATAGCCAGGAAAACGTCTGTGGGTTTCTATTTTACTTAACAATATGCTAGGAGGACCAGAGACGGCGTTATAAGGCAATATATTTGTAGTACAAATGTAGCAAGATCGCAGGTCGACACATTCCCTTTAAAGTGTGTGAAGATGTAGATCGAGCTACCACAGTTTTTCTGTTGTAAATTATTTTTTTTGCAATATATTCTTTTTAAGTGGGGTTACAAATTATATAGATTGTTTTCGTAAAAAAAGTTCGTTTCATTTTTGACATAAATAAATTAAAGCGACACCATGAAGCCTAATGGCGCAACATTGAGTTTCTTCCTGTTTGCCTAAATGGTAATAATAGCTCCATTTTGATGGACAAATCCTACGAGAAAATACTATACCGTTTTTAAGTCCGACCAGAATCAATGTTAGGATCCGATGAATCAAGCAGCGCCAAAACAGCATCGTCGAAATTTTTATCTGATGATTTCTACATGGCTAGGAGGCTTCGTCGCACGATGTTCACAGTAATTGATGAACGGTTCCGTACGTATAATCAGGCGTATTGCAAATGGTCGCAATGGGATATCTGTATATTTTTAGGAGCGTGTTGACGCATTTATTAAGAAGATGAAAGCAAAACACAAAAAGGATAGCGCTAAATCAGCCTTGTCATAGCAGCTCGGCAATGGGGATACCATTTTTGAACGATCAGTCGTCAACGGCGACAAACATACTCGTTCAAGTGATACCTTCAATAACAATCAAGTTTTTTTTTTCGACGAGCGAAGTGCAAAATTACAATTATACTCGATGCCGGTCCCTAGCAGGAACGCGCCATTAAAATTGAAAATATATAGCATAGAATGATATCTTGTCCTGCAGACAAAAGAATCAATATTTGGGTTTAGCTATAAAAAAAAAAGATCAACATCGCCCCAATTACCACGGGTATTGAGCAACCCTCTAATACTCAGTTACAACCCACTCGTGCTACGGGTATACACTCGAGGTATGCCAGTAAATATGAGCAAAATTTCGATTATTTCTTGGAGAGAAAATGAGAGGATATTCAATATTTCTTACAATTCATTCAGATCTATTTCGGTTGATAAGACGACGTGCTACCGTGCAGTAACTCAAACTGCTGTAAAACAATATCATTTTTATTTTAAAAAATAGTTTTAAAAAATTTTCTGCACGTAACACTGCGCGCATTGCATTATGGGACCTGGTTGGCCATGGAGAGGAGTGGCATGATCTCGGTTTCGATCGCCCCGTTGACGAAGTAGTGCATCTCAGCACTGCGTGACAAAAACGTTCAGCGCTCCCCCGCATGGCGCCCATTCATCTTCCTGAGAGCCCTCGTAGAAACACGGACCTCTAACGGCCGTATACGGGCGTGCAGAGGCTTAGTGACGTGTAGGAGTACGGCCTGCCGCGTCCCATACCCATTGACGAGATGACGGAACAGTATAACCGGCCCAGTGTACTTCTTCTTCCCTGTCCCATCTTCGTCCTGTGTTTACCTGCTCCCACTCTACTCTGGGGGACCCCTTCATTGGAGTTCCTCATTGGGAGGAAGAGAAATGCAAATATCACTGCGGTGGTTGTTCGGCTCACTTTTTGTCCTCGACCATCGTCGACCCGCTGGTGTTTCCCTTTTGTGCCCCTTCGCGGGGTTGGGCTGGTTGGCTGGCGTCGGGATCTGCGGGGTTCTCCCATTAAAGGGATACTTCAACGAAATTTGAAATATACCCGTCGTGTTCAAAAAGGGGTTGAATATGATCCACAATATCCGTAAATGACAATCGCACGTTTGTACTTTGAGCCTGGTGGCTGTATCTTTCGTTATAAACGTCCCACTGTGGCAAGCGCTTGGAGGACAGCCAGCGGAGAGCATGTGACATTCAACGCAATCGTGACGTAGTTCGTCTCGGGACGAGCAAAGCTACGGCGAGGCTGACGTCGACAGGATGGCCTAGTCGTTCCAGCCACCGAAGCGGCTGCTTTTGTACGAATTTTGAGTGACGGGTTATTCTTCTATAATCTTGTAGGGGGACAATGGCGACTTCTGGGACACACAAAGGGAATCTCGGGAAGAGAGGAGTTCCTCCTTCCCTTCTTCTCTCCTCGTGGCTGGAGGCGAGACAGTTACCGTCACTAGCTGTCAAGGTTCCTAGGTTCCTAGAGGGGCACTACAAACGAGGCGTTAGCGACATCCACCAGGTGCTCTTTGCTAATCGTTTAATTCGTTTTTAAATTTTTTGCTGACTTTTTTAACAAGATATTGGTGTGTTCGATGTGATTCTGCTTTTTTGAACACATATAGACAAAAAAATGAGCGCAGAAATTTCGTTGTAGTATCCCTTTAAAACTTTGGTTGGGGCTAGTTGGTCCATGGTAGGTATAAGGTTTAAAAGCGCAAACAGACAGGGACGATAGGAAATAACACAAACGACAGGGACATATAAGCGTTGAACGGTCTTGCAATAAATCAGTTGAAAGTAGCGCCTTGTTCCTGTCGTTTGTGTTATTTCCTATCGTTCCTGTTTGTTAGCGCTTTAATCCTTTCTCCCTGTCGGTTCCTCCTGGGTCGTTCTTTTGGCGAGGCCCATTTTTTTCTTAGTTCAGTTCTCATTCAACTCTTCGATGGAGTTTCCATTTGATCCAAAGATCCAATTCATTTATATTGAATTGGCTTTAAATTGGTTGTGCCTACACAGGCGGTACCAATCGAGGATCCTATATTTTTCATTCTTTTAACTCCGTCATCCTAAATTAAGTGTTCACCTGCGCACGAAGTCCGGCACGCCGGGAGCCCGAAAAATGTGGCTCCTCATTCCACCCGCATCAGTATTATAAATTTAAGCGCGAAGTCGCATACCGTATTTACTCGAGTAATAGCCGCATTGTTTATGAAGAAAACCTAAGGGTTCACTTTTACGTGGAGCACGCAGATTGCCAATCACCGTGATCGACAGCATGATTCCGGCTGTTTACAGGACATCTGGGAAGATTGCATTTGTATGGAGGATCGTGTTCTCGACCTGGTTATTCGCTATGTTATGTACATAGGCGTGCGCACGGGGGAGGGGGGGCGGCCGCCCCCTCTAATCATCTAGGTGGGGGGGGGGGGTGCGCAAAGTTGGCCCGACTCGTGGCGCGACTGCGCCGGCGGTATGGTTTCTTTTTCGGCGGCATAAAACACCGACGGGGGGGGGGGGAGGGGGGCGCTCTGGGAAAACCTCGCCCCCCCCCCCCCTAATGAAAAATCCTGCGCACGCCTATGGTTATGTATGCGCACCGCAATGATTGGCTGTACATGTGGTCTGTGGGAAAGTAGACGCAAGGGTCTTGTTCATATATAGTGCGGCTATTACTCGAGTAAATACGGCATTCGAAAATGCAAGCACGGTATTTTGTCGTGACGGCAGGGGCTCTGGAACCGGGGGGGGGGGGGGAAAGCTGTTTTGACTGCCGCCCCCCCCTCCCCCCTATATATATATATATATATATATATATATATATATATATATAAAGAGATACATAGAGAGAGAGAGAGAGAGAGAGGTGAAATAAACAATGCGACATGAGCCCCCAGACGTTGCCCCTACACATCAGATATATACTTCCGGAGCCTCTCCGAGACGGGATGTCGTGAAATCAGATTGGCAAACCGAAACCGAAGCTTAGTGGCCAACTAGAACCCCACAGGCTTCGCGTGGCATCTGACCTCTAGGATCGCTTCGACTCTGGCAGAGATTCATTATCGTACATTCAGCAACAAACTAAGAAAATTTTTGATCGCCATGCGATCGAAGTTTTGATCATTCGCGCACTCAGAGCTTTAGCCGTGTATTAAAACAGTCTGGAATATTAACGTTTCAAAACCCATTTCCATATTTAAATGTGCAAGCGCATTAGCTTAATGCTCTATGGAACATTAGGGTTGTGCTCTATAGTGAACATCACCGGGCGATCCTCACCTCTGACTTGTCACACACGCGCGAGCTGGAAGCTTTAGCATTGTTGGTCTCAAGAGCTACGCTTCTGAGCACTTCAGCGTAACGACATTTCCGCCATCTTGGCGCCTAAAATCATTGTTGCTAGTTGTCTTACGTTTCATCTTAAATCACTGGAAACGGGTTTCCGACCTTCAAAAATAATAAAACAGTCCGTAAAAAAAACAAAACAAAAAACAGTTTTTTGACACCGTATCTAAAGGCTCAGACAGCCACCAATAGGCTGTTTCCATAAATCCGTCATCGCGTTCGTTGCATTCTGGAAACCTGCGGGCCAGGAGCGGAGCGCGTATGGATTTTGCTGCCCATTGATTTCCACAATGTATACAACGTGGCATTACGCCGCGACGAGGCGCTTCGAGTTTGGTAATACGTCTATTGCGGCCGCTCTTGCACAATCAGCACCAAAGTGGCGGCTCCCACGAAATAACCGAGGAACGAAGTGCCGATTCGTACGGTCGTTAACAACTTAAAAATCGCAGGGCCTGGCTTATTTTGCAGCCAGTCGAGGTCAACGAGAGATCCTTTTCAAAGATCCATCGAGCAACACTGGCGGTCACCATTGCTCGAACACGAGGCGTGTGATTGAATCCAAGCCTCGCCGAACGCTGCAGCCGAGCTCACACCGAATGCTGACGCAGCCCTCGTGTCCAATGCGTGCTCAGAGTGCGTGATCGAGCAATGGCGGACAGGTGATGGCGCAGACGTTTGAAAAGGGAGATCGCAGCGAATGGCAAAGCTCAGATACGAGTAGATCCGCAAGATGCGATGACCGCAGCTACAGTGAGCGTGACGTTACACTTGCTCGATGTCCCCTGCGCACATGGAGTCCTTCGGGTTGTATTCAGAGCTTTGCCATTCGTTGAAATCCACCCGTGTACGCATTGATTGGCTACCTCCGTGCGTGTTCTGCGGGAAATCGAACTGGCAAACTCTTTTTTGGGGTGTGTCCCGAGGCCAACAGAGACCTTCGCGTCCGGCCAATTGGTCCGGCACGGCTTGTGTTCTTTGAAGGCAGCGAAGCAACGTTCGAGGTCAACTTTACTTCGCAAGAAGATTAGCGAATCGTGATAAAAAATCTAATAAATTAGATTTATTTTATTTAAATCATATTCATTTGATTTAAAGCGATGAGGCTACTAGATATAGTGATTCTTTACCACTAGATGTATTTCTCAACATGACAGATTGATTGATTGTCTGATAATTGATAAGTTGATAACCACGCGGAACGAAGGATTGCCGTAAATGTAAACCGCAGTAAATGAACAGTGCAGTGGGATGTTACGTAGCCGACAAACGAAGTGGAAGGTAAAAATCAAGCTCTGACCCTCCAATTTGCCGAAGAGTTCTTTTTCGCTCGTGTCTAGCCTTAAAATGTTTTTTTTTTGCTCGACGATTATTTAATTTAAATACAAAACAAATACACATAGAAAGCATCAAATAATAGACGGAGTAGATAAAACAAATTTGAATTATCTTTTGTTTGAATGGTTTGATATAAATCACAGCAAAACTACAAAACTGGTCTGATAGAACGCACGATTTAAATGATCATTTCTATTACTATTTAAATCGTGTTAATTTTTATTCTCACTCTGCTCCACAACCACCACCCGTGACGATCCTTGCCTGCGGGCTGAAGCGGCGCCGAGGGTGCGAACGTTGCTTCGAGTTGATCCCGCGGTGCCAGCGGATCGAAGGGCGCCGTCTGACAGGAATGCCATTTGTGCGTCTTGGATGTGACTTCGGCAGCTGCTCGAGATGTCGGCGATATGGGCTGCGGCGAGCTCAAGCTCGGTGCCGCGCCCGATGGCAGATAATTACTTGTGAAGGCGTTTATCTCCCTTATTAGTTCTCGGTCTACTTGGGGAGGATGGGTGACCGTGTTCAGCGCTTTTACATGTGCTTTCATTTTCGTGTCGACGGCTATTTCGAATTGCATTAACATTACCGTTTGCTTTGGTAAGGAAGTATAAGTTACACACACACACAAATAACTTATTTTCTAGTGTTTAAAGATAAATACTTACGAATTACTGCGCATTTTGTAGAGGCCCAGTTGCTTCGACTGTGTACTTACCATATTTATAATCTGCCAATTATAATTTGGCCGCAGTTCTACCTTTTGTTGCACGCCGAGCGGAGGAGAGCACGAGAGCTGAGTGTAAACTCAGCGAAAGTGACGTCATCGGGGGAGGTCAGATGACCCTTGCTCGCCACTAGGCTGGCTCGGAGATGCCCACGATGACTCCTTTACAGATAACAGGTGGGAAAAAGACTCGCCGCACGTTTTTTTTAAATAAATGCAGTATATTTTTATTGCAGCTTAATTCAAGTGCGAATTTATGGGACAAAAAACTATTCGCGACTCCAACTAACGATAGGTGGCGCCACTCATTTTCCAAAATGGCGGTTATAGGGGGTCGGAGATGCGTACCGCTGTTGAGCCTGTCTAGTGTGCTGGCTTCACTGAGCGACACAAATTATTTCTGGTAATACGAGGAAGCTAGGGTGTTATGAGCGCAGGTCACCTCTTTACCCTGAAAACAAGAACGGTGTTTAGCGTAATATTTACACAAGGGTGCGCGTTTTAATTCCGGAGCGAAACCGAAACTAACCTCTATTTGGATTTAATTTCTCAATATAGGTCTTAATTTCGGATTTTTTCATAACTCAAGATGTGTCTCACACCGTAATTATCTTAGTTAGAGAAGTTGTTCGCGGAAACTTTAGTATTGTGGCATACATGTTCGATCCAGGCTGATATTTGTAGTTGAAAAAAATCAGTGCTGATTGTTGGTGCGTTCTCGCTGCCTTTTCTCGCTCAGATAATTGCCATGGGAAATAAAGAACTGCAGGCCTTTTAATGGTTTTTTGGGCATTTAGATGATTAATTTGTTTAACATTTTCCCAGCACAGGAAGAAGAGAATAATTCCAATTTTTACAATATGTCCACAAAACGTATAAATTAATAAACGCTGTTCTCACTGCAACAACCCAAAGACGGAATCCGAATTCAGAGAGCTGAAATGTTTTTTTTTTAAAGCAACGCATGACGCATAGGACTTTATATTACTTTCAGTGTTTGACTGTCTGTCTATCTTGATAACCATGTCAGAGTTTTTTATATGCAAAAAAGAAAACAACATTATACCTTTCTGGAAAGACTATTATGGTTAAATGGCGTATTTTCGTGATCTTGCCGTTAATTGGGGTCATACACTGCCATGATTTGTATTAATAATAATAATATTAAAATTCATATATTTTAATACGTAATTTTTCAAGCTCTAATATAATTTGTTGCTTATTATCTAATTTCAAACGCGCGAACAAATATGACAATCAAAAGTGTGCTAATTATCATCACTGGTGCCAATCGCAGCAATTTTATTTAACCAAGTAATAAAATAAAAATATTCTATAATCAATTAAAACATTCTAGCAAATGTGAGAAATCCATGGAAAATTACATTAATTGCGGGTAAAGTATATATTGCCATCAAAGTCGCGACTTCTGACAATCGGCGAAACGTCCAAAGTCGCCGCCAATATCCTTCCAAACCAAATGCCCGAAAAAAAAAAAAAAAGATAAAGCATTTTTTTAGTTATTAATTTTTTCATAACATTTAGTTACTTTCATTTTTACGCTCCGTCTTTTCGACAAACTCAGCCCTTCCAGTTCGAAGGAGCGCCTACCTGCTTGCACGTCTGCTCACTGCAGCACGTTTCGTTGGCGTTGGAGGCCGGTGAAACAGTAGTGAGTTTTACTATTGCGTATACGAGCGAACGCAAGCGCTGTGTGTTTGCGTTACCTTTGCGTGTTCCACACTGCGCGTGCGCGGAGCCCGAAATTTTGTCTTGGATGGGCGCTTGGCGATGAGGCGCACGCACAACGTGGGGCACGCAACTCTAACGCAAACGCACAGCGCTTTCGTTTGCTTCTATGCGCAATACTAAAACTCTCCAGTAAGATACAATCCCATACCGGCTGCAGCACTACGTTGGGACAGTGAAGAGTTTTGTCTGCATTCGGAAATGCCAGTTCGCGAGCCATGATCGCGAGCAGTTCCGCCGTGCCCGCTGGGCAGGAGAATCGGGGGACCCTCACTAGAGCGCTTCCCGTTTCCGCCGCGGGAGGGCGAGCGTCGAGCTGGAGACGCGTATAGAGTCTGCCCCAAACCCAGTTCTATTGAAAAGTGCTTCAGCTTTCCCTTAAAGGTGTTTTCCAGCGATTTTTTTTTTATGGTCGCTGATTTGCTTCAAAATTGGCAGGACATACCGATAGACACGGCTGTACCATTCTTCCAAGTACTCTAAAAAAAAAAAAAAAGGGTATCTACCACACTCTTTTGTCCCATATAATACACCCCAAAACTTCATTTCGACGTACAGCGACCTATAATCGAACAGACGGCCCCACATTTTACGAGGGGCTTGATAACGGCGCGACATAACTTATTAAATTGCTAAAGTGCATATCAAAGACCAAAGAACGAAAACACGGAGTTTTTGCGGTAGAGCCAAGAAAACTCCGATAATCTTTTTTTGTAGTCACTAATACGTACATTAGCTAACTTAATAAGTTGTACCACACGACTATTAAGCCCCTCGTAAAATTTGGGGCCGCCTGTTCGATTATAGGTCGCTGTACGTCGTATTGAAGTTTGGGGTGTATCATATGGGACAAAGGGTGTAATAATACACCCGTTTTTCTGAGAGTGCATATATTGTGTGAAAAGAAAACAATTTTGTGAAGTTATTGAATATTTGAATTTCGTTCTTATCGTGTTTTGAACGTAAACATATTTTGACAAAAATCTTTCTCGTTAGGAATATAATAGACTGACGGAAATTCGAAACTCTAACCAAAGTTTGAGAAAATAAAATAAAATTCCCCGACGTTTCAAACCAGCTCGGTCCCTTGGTCACGGGCGACTGTGGGTTGGACGGAGGGGAAAGCCGCCTATGTAGGCCGGTTGCGATTGCTGCGTCCGGGTTTCTCCACGAAGCGACGAAGCCCTGACACATAGACGCTTGGGAGGCTGCCCGACGACCTGTTGTTGTTACCTTTTGTTGTCTGGATGTACCGGGATTCTAGGTGCAAACGTTTACGCCAGCGTCGTTCCGTGCCCAAGAGCCCCTACTGGCAACTTTGAAGCGTGGCGACATAAATTATGCAAAGTGGGCAGTAAACTACGTTACCAACTGACTACAAAACATTTGATGGTGAAAAAAAAAGCTAAAAACTTCGTTCATTAAAAAGCAAAAAAAAAAGCGTTTGACATATGTATATTTTTTTAATCTGAAAGTCTGGACCATTTGTGACGTCACGCCACTGGAGAGCGCGCGGAAATTTGAATGTTTTGGTTTGGCATCGTCTTCTTTTACGGTTTTCTCAACAGCAACTATCTAGAATTTCGAGACAATAAATAGCGTACCGTGAAGACTACGAAAGTCCGGGAACTCAGAAGATTCAATATGTTTAGGTAGCTCAGAAAAACGGCTCGAGTACGCCTTTTAAGAAACTAAGGGCTTGTTATGTTAATTCACGCTTCTTGCTTCGTGATTGGTTCTTCAGCGTCAGCTATCTGCTAATGCCGTACTCTGATTGGCTGCGGAGCGAAAATTCTCGGGACTCGCCACGCACTGCGTTTTCTTAGGTTGTCGGCGACTCTACAACGCACGTACAAATGAATTCACCTACCACGCCAAAAAAAACAAAACAAAAAACCCTTACATCTAAATAGAAATAAAAGCAAATCCCTCGTGGCTTTCCATTCGATGTGGGTCACCGCAAGATTACTTTTGCCACCTGGCAGTTGTCGTCCAGGTTTGGCGCTTTTCAGCATGCTTACAATGTGCGTGCACTGCTGGCAGCTGTTAAAACCTGTTTGCTCTAAACTGACATCTAACTCTTAGCTGGCTCAGTTGGTAGAACGCTCCACCGGAAATGGAGAGGTCCCCAATTCGATACCAGGACCAAGCGGATTTTTTCCGTCGCGCACCAGTCACCTAGTTGTGTTTGGAGATTTGAGTTTGTCCTTTGTCCGCCTTGTTCCCCCTCTCCTGAGAATATTATTGTTATACTATACATGTATTATACCTTTCCCTACGTTTCCAAGGCCGAAAACATTTGATGTAAATGAATATATAAAAAAAGTTATCTTTTATCTAGATTATAGCGGGGCCTCATTAGCAATGCCGTTGTGATTTCTTTTTTGCTTATTTTTTTCAAGGTTTTTTTTGTACCACCTTTTTTTAAATTTCTTATCTCACATTCTGGCGATCGCATCACTTTTATCATCCTAATATTTTCATCCACGACGTGCGTCCGTTATTCACACTCTGCTTTCTTTTTCTCAGTATTAGGCAGGCTCTGTTCAGATAAGACCATGCACGCGTGTCCGGACGTATTTTTGTTTTTTTATCTGTTACTCCTCACTATGTGTAGGGAACGTAATAAAAAAAGATTGTGTGAAAAACATAATATTTAAAAAAAGAAAAAAAAATGATTGCGCCAGAACGGCATGTTTAATTTTTGAAGTTTTCGTCTATGTCATGTTTGGTGACACTTACTACGCAAACTAGAAATATCAGAAATCTAAAATATTCTGCACTTCTAATAGATTATAGCAACTGTTGAATAATATATGTACAACATTGTGGTGATAATATATTTTGCGTCAAAAATGCGCAAACATGACTCCTTTGACGTTTTGTCACTAGATTTCTGAGCCTTTATTTACAAAAATTGAATAGCTACAATATTAAAATTTATGTCATAAACTGTTATTAAAACGTTGTTTCGAATGATATATAAATCATTGCTTTATCTCGAAGATTGAAATACTATGTCGCTCCAAACTTGTTCTAAATTACAAAGCTAATAAATTTCAAATAAGAGGTAAAAAAAGACATCTTCGATTTTTTTTACATTTATAGTGACAGTTGTTTATCATATTCTTGTGTTAATTCATGAAAAACATGTTGCATCATTTTGTTTCCTTCAAACTTACAGCGCTGCAAAAATGTACCTTCCACGCCGGCCTTTTTGCCCAATGCCACGGACGAAATTATCCTTTGATTCCTTGTATTTTATGACTTGATATATTTTTGTGCTGTATTCGGGTACTAGGCTCAGGTTCAAGCATTGTACTAATTAAAACGATAAGCGTTGCTCTTACTTTTTATTAATTTAACCAGGAATCCTGTTTTACCTTCTAAAATTACAAGTTGTGTGACCTTTAGCGGAAATTTTTCCACAAAAGCAGGACGAATGCTCGTAATCACCACTACTGCATTTTTTTACAGAAAGTAGTAGAAAAAGTAAGTACAGTGGTGCGTATTATATGCGAATATTTATGCCTATATTCGCGATGAAGTGCGAATGTTTGTGCCACCAAGCTTGTTACACTGCTATTCATGACGATTGTACGTCCGGCTGACCAACGTAAACCTGCGACCTTACTGGCACTTTCAGCAAGACGTCCGCTAAGATTAAAAATATTTGGAATTATTCATTCGAGTAAAATATAAAAAAAGATGAAATTGAAGAAGTAAAAACAAAATTTACCGAGTAAAGATATTGAGTGCACTAATTGCACCCGTTGGCACGAGGGTATATTGAGAAGTCCGTTTTTTGATCCTATTTGAACCAGACTGACGGATTTCTCTAAGCACTCACATGCATTGCAATAATTCCAATGAGTGCGAGATAATCGGTCAAATCCGAATGTGGCAAGGAGGTAATGCACGAACTGGTTGACGCTGTCTCACGGCCGCAGCGTTCTGGGAGGAGAATTCGAAAACCCTTGTGGAGCAAGTTTAACTACGGATCTCTGATTGCCTTAGTTTAGGTACGTGGCAGCGAGCTCTTCTTAAAACAGCAGACAAAACTAGGCCTGAATTTATCCCGGCAAAACAATCGATAATCACGTTGTCGGTGTATTGAAAGGATGGCGTTCTACCAGTGGCATCCACGATTTTATTTCGGGGGGGGGGGAGGGGGATTCGACGGCATTTAACCTTCCCCGCCCCCTCCCCCATGACGAAACAGTATGAACTCGGCGGTACGGACGCTCACGCAAAGGTTAAGGCGCTGTTAAGATAAACGGTCTGCATTTCCATTTTTCAAAACGGAGCAGGCTTCATTTACAGGGATACGGGCGTGGTGGCCCACTGTTCTGCTGTCGTCGTAGTTGCGGCCCACCAACTTTACGGCGAATGTGGGGCTTTAGAGCAATTTTCTTACTTATAAAAGAATACTTATCTTATTATACACTAATATAACACATCTCGCACCTATTCCAAATATGCAATCATAGGTTGAATATCTTTACTAGAACCCGAGTTATGGGAGATCGGTCTAACTTGATTAGGTAATTTGTTACGAGCCGTTAAAGAAAAATTATTCGTAAATTATCAAAATTGTTAATGCAGCTGCATTCACAAAGGTGTCATTTGTGCGGTGATGCTATTTTAGATATCACCTGAAAGGGTGATGTTACTAAAAAACGATTGTTAATTATAGTGTTAAAGAAATGCTTTCTCGCTGTTTAAGAAAGTAATTAATTGGATAGAACTTTTAAGTTGGAAGACTATGAAAATAGCATCATTGTACAGCCCTATTCTTCTCAATTAAAAAAGCACCAAACATGCTAATATTGCCCAAGACAAACTTCAGAAAATGCCTGTAAGGCATCTGTATTTGTGAAAAAAGTGTGAAGAGAGAAAAAAGCCCTTGAAGTATGTCTATACATGCCTTGCACCTACGTCACATGATGACGTTGAACACCGGTATCTACCATGCTGGTGGTTGACTCGACGGCCCTTCGCAGCGAGAGCAATGGTAAACTGCACCGCTATCGGCTGTAGCAATTACCCCGTATCCCGATGATCGTCCGATCGTTTCGTCGGCATGCCCTGCGAGACAGAGTGGCCGTCAAGTTAGAGAAAGTACGAGCGGCAGGAAAGGGATGCGGCAGCGGATTATCGAGTTTGCGGGGCGCATTTCATAGCGGCGAGCGACGGCACTTTTCTACCGCTGTTTACGTTCGCGCACGCCTTTGCATCGGCTTTTGCTCGTTCGTGGTGTATATTGCCTTTGGTCTTCGTTGCGTAACGCCGTTTTCACGCTTCGAGCGTACCTTCAGGGCTCCCGGCCGAATGTCGCGCCGCGAGCCCGCCCCGACGGCGATCGGTCGGAGGCGGTCCTCGTGTGCAAGCTCGCCGAGCCGCCGCCGCCGGGTCCTCGGTTCGTGCCGTCCGCGATACGATAACGCTGTAAGGAGCGAAAGTATGCATGCGAGTCGGAGAAAACATATCATAATATAAACCCTGAGACAATGAGATTTTCTTGTTTCAGGGTTAGGTTATGTCGGTAACATTGCGTTGTTTACCAGTATTTCGCAAAATCGTAACAATGTTTCTACAAGCGACTCCACGCCCCGTCCTTCCCTAGATGTTCCCTAGCGTGATCTCACTTGCAAGGCATGTATTCCTCACTAAATGTTCATAAAAAATTAAGACTTTATGTGTTCTTTCATATTTGAAAATTGGATAGAGAAATAATATTTTCCACTGAGCTGGGTGGGTATGTCTAAACATCAGAAAAGCCATTTTCTGAAAAATGACCTTTTCCCAACTTTTTATCATTTAAAGGGGCGATGCAACGATTTTTGTATTTTGCGCAAATACCGCTTAGAAGGGATCCCTGACGTTAATGACCTGTGAAATACGCGATTCTTTTTCACCACACGCAATCAGAAGTCGCAGAAAAAAATTAAGAAAAACGAGCAGAGTTCACCCCTCAACTCGCAGCCAGAACAAGAGACCACGTGATCTGGAGCCGATTATATGCCGCCAATGTTGATCATAGCCACGCGCTGGTGTTGGCAAAGCAAAGGACACGCGCTGAGTTCAGAACATTGTTATGGCTCGGCTATTGTCGTCGTTGCAGTGATTGGACACGGGCTACTACCCGAATGCTTCTCGAGCTGTCGATTATCACGAGCCCAAATCGAGTGTCCACGCCATGCTCGGGTCCAATCTATGAGCCGCATTCAAATATCGTCACTGGGCGGTACTGCTACCGCCCAGCTACGTCATCAGGTTTTGCGAAGGAGAGATTGATTGAAAACACTCGGTTTTGTCCTCGAAATTACAGCGCAACAAAGGAGTTTCTTGGTCAGTGGCGTTGCGTGCGAGTATCCTTGAGTCCTACTAGTGGCAGTAAGCTCGTGTAAAGTGAAAAACATTCCAATTGAATATCGTTGCACCGCCCCTTTAAACACCAGCCTCCCCCATTAAAAGTTTCCTTAGAGCACACTACTCCCTCCGCTTTTTGAGGTACCACTGCATTACCAACGCGTGCCGGCCAGGCAAAAACAAAAAGCATAAAAAATTAAACAGCAAAAAAAAAAAAAAAAATCTCGACGACGAAAAATTGGAGCAAGCGTCCACCCACAAACACTAGGCAATATTCCAAGCCGCCATTCAAATGGCCGAGACAGCGGAAGTTGAAATTCAGATGCCGCGAGTTACAAGTCGGCAACGTCACCGCTCTAACATTCCTGCTGGAAGCACGGAAGAGCATTTTAAGCGCTCCGTGTTCCTTCCTTTCATGGATTACCTGATCACACAGTTAGATGGGAGATTTAATAAGCACCGGCGTACGTTGCAATTACTTTCGTCGCTTCTGCAGAGATCTTGGAAAGCAAGGCAGCTCCCGGCGCTGAAGAGTATTTAGAGCTCTAATCAGGCCTGGTTTCAATTCCTGTACTACAATGCGAGCTGCTCATGTGGGCTGCCAAATGCAAGAGGGAAAAACGGAAAAACGTAAAACGCCATTCACGTCTGCGCTACAGGCGGTCGCCCTCTGCTCGGAGGCCCGATTCCCAAACGTCCATCGTCTCCTCAAGATCCTAGCGACTCTGCGCGTAACATCGGCGGAAGCTGAGCGCTCCTTCTCTTCACTACGACGGCTAAAAACATACCTAAAAGCGCCCACTTCAAATGAGCGGCTGCTCGTGTCTCGCGCTTCTGAATGTTCACCGCGACATTGAATTTCAAACGGAGGGCGTTCTGGATACTTTTCGCCGTGAACGCAGGCGGCTTCATCTTAATGTTGTGGGCTTCTATCTCCGATTCTTCCCTCCGACCCCGTTTCCGGATGAATGATGCCGCAGCAATACTTCGCTCTTGGCTTACAGTGGAGTTGTTTTTACAAATCACTTAATATTACTTACTTCACTGACATTGTTTTATATTATCGCCATGTGTTCGTTTTATTATGTTCGCTTTGGTTTGATTGAACTGTGTATTTTAGTGAGGAGTTTGTTATACTTGGCTATGAAATTGCCATCCTTCACCCCACAAGTGTTTCGAAATATACGTTCTCTCTATATCTGACATCAAGTTCCGCATCCCATAAAATAAACATGAATGAAGAAATATTGCCAATTTGATTTATTTGAGCATTTTCTACCCCACAAACACTCTTCCCGAAGCATATAAGTTGGATATAATCCGCGCTTCGCCCCGCGAAAAACCAACTGCGTCAGCACGGGAGGAGCGGGCCCCGAGGGGAGGGGGGGGGAGGTTTGGCATTTTTTAGGGGAGGGGTGTTTCGACCCCGCCCCCCTTTCTGCCTACGCCACTGCGCCACTGCGTTCTACCGACGCAAAAGCTGTTTTCTCGCCTTGAATCGTTCGACGTGAGAGATCGGAAAGCAAAGCAAAGCCGCTAAGGCTAAAGACCCACACGACCACCCATGAAACCAATTTTAGAGTTGCGATGCTTGAAAGGCATCCGTCGTGACCCTGTCTCCACGCGCACGCAGTTTGCAGAGGACATGCTATCGCTTTGACTCGCTTGCGGCACCCGAGTTGAGCAACACTTCTGTCAATATACTATCGTCCCAGGAGCGAACGCCGGCATCAAAATCGAAATGCCGCGAGCCCTATAAGCGAGGCCCACAATACTAGCGGCACCGACCTAATCAGCGCTAAATCAGAAAGGAAACTCTTCAAACAGAAAACAAAAAACAAAAAAACTTACTAGTTGGCGGCGGTGGTTTCCCTCGTGAACCCAAAGAGAGGCATAGACCGCAGAGCACACGCAGTTATCGTCTGTTTTTTCCTGGTGCATTTTCTTTTCGGAGGAACTGATTGCCACGTGCTTAGACTGCTGTACGTTGCTTCATAGGAAAGCTAATAACGCTTTTTATTTCCTTCTTCTCTCTCCTGTGATGCCTTCGGGAGGTCGCGGAGTATTGTGATCGTTAGACAAGACAACGCGCGCGCTGCGGTCATAAACAAACGAGATGGTTGCCAGTCCCGTGTAGTTGGGGGATCGGTGGCCGAGTGGGCTAAAGCGCACACCCAGCTCGACGCGCGTGGAGCGAAAGCTCGCGCTGCAGAACCCAGGGATCCTGGGTTCGAGCCCCACCCTTGCCCGTTTCGATCTGGATGAGCATCGTACCGGCGTGCGGTCGTGTATCACTACTGCGTGGTGCACGTTAAAGACCCCAGGCTAGCGGCTGTACCGCACTGGCTAAATTGCTCATCTACAGCGAGTGACTCGTCGCAACTTTAAATGGCTGACCAACTACACGCTGTATAAATATCCCCACAACCCAATTTTTCCCGTGTAGTTGCGTCTTGACAGCGTACGTCTTCAGCCATTGCAGCGACTTACAGCGTCCGTAGGCTATGTTGCGCTATCTTGGTAAACACAAGAAGAGGACAGCAAAGCAGAGAAATTTTCCCAGTGTGTAGATCTGGATGTCAATTCTCCGAAGAGGATTGGGCAAAATCCTCCAGTTCGTGTATTCCCTATTTGTCGCCACATTCGGATTTGACTGGTTTTCTCCCACTTGTTGTAATTATTGCAACCCTGGTGAGTGCTTCGCGGAATTCGTCAGTCTGGTTTGAAGAGGCACAAAAAATGAACTTCTCAACACGTCCTCCTGCCAACGCGGGCAACTATAGTGCGCTTAACTCGTTATTTATTTTTTTTTACTTTTTAATTTCATTCTTTTTTTTAGTAGGATCAATAATTACAAATAATTTTGATCTCAACGGACGTCTTGATGAAAGTGTTCGTGAAGTCGCAGGTTTACCTTGTTCAGCCGGACGTACAACCGTCATGCATAGCGGTGTACACCAGGGTGTCGAACCGGAACCGAACCGAACCGAAAACCGGAACAGAACCGTTATTTTTAGCCGAACCAGAACGGAACCGAACCGAAATCTTCGCCGCCATCTTGGAACTGAACCGGAACCGAACCGAAAAAAATATAACGGTAACCGGTTCAAAACGGTTCAAGATAATTTATTTTTTATTTTTTGTTAATATCACAAAATGAACATAAGGAAATAAAAAATGCGGCTGTATTTCTATCTATTGATCAGATCGTCATATACAGAATTGCAACGGATGGTAAATTGTGGGTTTTCGTGGCGCCTTTGTATTGACACCATGATTAACCATGTGTCACGTTGTCACGTGACGTCATAGTGTCAATACATGTTGACAAGCAATGTCACGTGACCTCGTGACGTCACGTAACTCACTGCGTCAACTCGATTTAATTTGAGGAAGTCACTAGATGTATTACCCTTGTTGACAGCGTGACCTAACATGACATCACGATTTTGCACCGAGTCACGTGACACCGTGACGTAAGCGATTTTCATAACCCCTAGTCGAGTGCTCGGGCTCATGACAATCAGCATCGCCAAACATTCGGGTAACGGCTCATGTTCAATTAAATATGATAATAGCCCAACTCTAACAATATCTGAAGCTCAGCCCAAGCTTTTGCTTTCCAAATCCTAGCCGCCTAGGGCATGCCTATGGTGAACACCAACGGTATATAATTAGCGTCAGATCACCTGCCCGCTTGTTCAAATTCCGAGTTGAGGAGTGGATCGACAGCTGTCTCTTTCCTTCATTTTTTTTTTTGCATCTGCTATTGCGCGGAGGAGAAAACTAATGGATCTTTTCGCAAGCTATCAATGTCAGGGGTTACTTCTTAACAGTATTTATAGAAAGTACAAACAAATGCTGCAAGACCAATTTTACATTATTGGGGCACCCAAACATTTTTTCGTTGTTGCTGAACTGCATCCGAAAGATGTCCCCGAGAATAGAAGTAGTGAAATTACTAAATGCGACTTATTAATATGACGTTACATTGAACTGCATGTGTGTGCGGAAGGAATACCTAAAAAAATATTTGAGTGACCTCAGAGGGACAGCCGAACGTTGGCAGTCGACGTAAGTCTCACACGAGCGTCGTTCTCAAGTTATTGCCCAAGTTCCGACCCCCTCTGTATTTTGCTTAAAGAAGCTATAAAAAGATTTTTATACATCACTAAATACTACTCAGGATCACTCCCTAACGTTTATAACTGATTGAACTTGGCTTTGCTCTTTCTTCTAGGCAATGGAAATCGCCAAAAATTAAAGAAATATGAGCGTCGTTCCTGGTGCCTGTCTTATGCCGCCAACGTTAGTCATACCCCCGCGCTGGGGTTGGAAAGGAAGAAAACGTGTGCTGAGCTCCAGGCGTTTTTAGAGTTCGGCTATTCTCATCACCGCAGTCATTAGACACAAGCCACTACCCAAGTGTCCGCCGAGGCATTGATTGGTACGAGCCGATGAACAGTGCTCACGCAGTTCTAATGTCCAATCCATGAGCCGCGCTCGACTGTCGTCAGGCGGGTGGTTTTGATCCCACAATTACGACATAAATCTTTGCGAAGGCAAGGCTAAAAGAAATAGACTCATTTTATCCTCGCAACTTCACCGCGACAAAGAAGCTTCTGAATCAGTGGCGGCCTGTGCGAATATATACTTGGGCCAGACTAGGACCAGTAGGCCTCAGAAAAGTCATGAACATTCCAACCCGATATCGTTTTATGACCCCTTTAAACTTCACGGGGTGCAAAATAAAAGCAGTGAAGGGTTGCTGTTAACAAGTAACAAATAAAATTGTCGAATTAGCACAGACGAACGGAGGAGGCAATTCCTCAGGAATGCTTTCAGTCTTTCCACTCCGGTGAAGGAAGACCAGCGAAGCTGTACAATGGTGGGAATGAAGCAATGGCCGGCCGCAAGTCGGCAGGCCAGAGTGGAAAGGCTGGAAGGTTGCCGCCATCTATGCGCGACGACGACAACCAGACAACCGGCAAGCCGGTTGTCTGGTTGCCGTGGTCACTTATAGATGGCGGTAGCTGTCCAGAGTTTAGTGTCATCATTTGTTTGCTGACGGACACGATACTGGGGAAACTAGCCCTTACAAGCTCTGCTGTAAAAAGAAGTGTGTGTGTGTGTGTGTGTGTGTGTGTGTGTGTGTGTGTGTGTGTGTGTGTGTGTGTGTATGTGTGTGTTGTCTGTGTGTCTGTGTGTGTGTGGGGGGGAGGGAGGGAGGATTAATTTTAAAAACTTACTGTGTTGTAAAGGTTCGTCTTCCCGGCATCTTTGGCGCAGACCAAAAAGCGTGACCCTGGAAACTACTTTGTGTGCAAAAACGCTCCTGCCAAAAAGCATGTTTTTGTCGTGCCAGATGCTCGCGCCGTTCCTCACGACGATGCACTAAAAATAATAATACATGCTTTTAAAATACTTGGCTTTCACTAAGCTTGAACCTCCTGCAGAGTGCATTTTGCACCATCGAATTCGATTTTCTCAGCAAGAAGAAATCCCAATGACCACCAGCCTATAGTGTGATGACGTCACGTGCATACCATGTTAAACAGTTCAGCTTCCTGGTGAAATGTGATGTTCGCAACACTAACAATAGATGTCCTAATTGTAAAGTTGTGCAGTATGTATAGCAGTCTCGCGATGATATATGGCAGCCTAGAGAAATGTTAGAGCGCATGACTATTCAAGCATAGTGTTGTAAAGTGAGGGCCCGAAACAAGTGCAGGTAAAACCGACTATAACATTAGCCTCCCGAGGCAGTATTTCGCAAATTTTCGAACTCATGCAAGTTGATGAAATGTGATTTATACTAAGATTTTAAGAATTTTGTCTGTCCTTCGCCTTATTTATGTAAAATTATGAATTTCATTGCACGCATCTTTACGCATCTCTTTTTGCAGCAAGGCGTTCTGTAGGGATGATTTAGAAAAATAACATTCATTATCTCTCTCTTTTTTTACATTTCATGTATTTCACTTCCAATCGATCATGTGAGCACACAGCCCTTTTTGGCGTACCCTAGCCGCAACCCGATGTTTCACACTGCAAATCAGCAAACAGAAAAACACTTTTACGCAGACTCCACAGCTCCCGTAGTTTCGAGTATCGTCCTTCCGCGTCGGTCTCAAGCGGTTATGTGAACTTTATACCGTAAAATTTATTGATCATTATAAAAATATATTTAATTACTAACTGAATATTTGACAACATAAATAAAGGGCCGACCACCCTAAAGCAATGCCCCCCAAATTATCTGAAAGGTGTTCTGCCAGTCTTTTCCGGCGTTTTTATCCTCGACAGGCACGTTGTAAGTGATATGGGACAGCCTTACACACATTCCTGATTTTGAAACTAATTTAAATAACTATGTGTTCCTCACACATATAACTTCTCAAACATATAGAAGTCTTATTGCCTCTTTTATGTGGTGAACATTACTTTTATGTGTCTGTGGCTGGACCAAACCAAGTAAACAAGGACGTGCGGCGGAACTATGACAATTACGCACGCAAACCGTCAGAAAGTGTCTGTTAAGTAACGAAGGATTTTGTTAGGAATAAGTAAGATTTGTTTTAAAAAAGTTTATCTTTCTACAGCTGCGTCGGCATTGTTTTTTTTAAATTTATTTGCCTGTGTGTGCGTCTGCATGTTTGGGCGTTTGCTTTACGCTCGCGGGGGAACATGAACGGGAAGTGGTCTTCCGCCCCCGCGCGCGGGGGCTTTGAGCGGCCGCGGGGCTAGAGAAGAGTCGGACCCCGGTCGTTAACAAACGGATCGGGTGTCGGTTTGGGGCGCCGGGCAGCGGTACTTCTGTCCGCGCTTGTGGCTTTTAAGCGGGTGTGCTTGTGTCCGGCGTATTTCACCGCTTAGTGTAGAAACTTCGCTTTTAATCGACGCAATAACTTAACATGTTGGCGCCAGCCAGACTAGGGAAATTGCAGAGACCGACTCTACAAGGAATTTGGGTTTGACCGCTGAAGTGTCGGAGGGGGGTCACGTTGACAGCTCGCTGATCATTGGGTAAGAGTGTACCACGTGACAATGGTTAAATTTGAAGCGTATGGTCCGTCTCTGGAGGGAAAGGAGGCTCCTACGAGTCTAGAAAAGGGCTGCCGAAAGGATTCTCGGGGATTCGGCTTTTGAGATCGGGAAGATTCGGCTGTTCAGACTGGGGCTAAAGTATGGGTTGTAATTTTGGGAGAGTTTGAATTGTAAATTACTGTTGACTTGTTGTCGTTTTGTTTTAAAATAAACGTGGCCACACTGGCCATCGTAAACCTACCAGCGTCGTAATGTGTCCAGCGGGATCGAACAACTTTCAGTTTTTTTTCTTATTCGACTTCCCGGGGGACTTCCATCGGGCGAACACCATCATCGGTCGTCACCATCACCTGACTGACCGGCCAGCCCCTCACTGCGGAAAGTTGACTGTGTCCAATTAAGTATCTGTCATGTCGAGTAGAACGTGAAATACTACTTCGTTTTACTTAAGAAAAAATAATCTTGGAGGGCGCTTAAGCTTCGCCTTTAAAGTGGAACGCGATAGCCTTACCGCGCCTCGTTAGCATCGCATTCTCATTTGCCGCGCAAGCATGCCTCGCGTAGCCTAGTCAAAAGCGTCTGACTCGCAATTGAAGAATCGTGGGTTCAAATCCCGCACAAAAAGATTATTAATTTTGTTTTCTTTAAGGCCAAGAAATTACTTTAAAAGGTGAAATCATTTGAGACATACGTCGACTTTTAATTCGCATCACATGTCATGTTTTAATCACTCTCATTCCACACGTGATGTCACGACTCACGTCTCACGTGAGCATTGTGGGTTGTTTGAAATTCTTGCGCGAGGGCATGTAGCTCTGACGTTATCACCTTATCGGCCAATCAAGATTTTCCAGTCACGCCACCGACATCGGCTTCTCTGTGACATGAGCTCCTTAGCGCTATCGCGTTAAAATCATCAAGTAGAAAGGGTGATGCTCATTTGCAAATTAAATTGACCGGCATCTGGTCAAGAACAAACCTCAACAGCCAGGCTATGCCAGCTTCTCCTGTATAAGAAAATGTTCACTTGGGCAAGCGCTATTTTGGGCCAGATTCGATCTGAGTGCGAAAGTGCGTATAGACTAGAGTGAACAATTGCGATTACACTTTGCTGCATGGTTAGTCGCATACATGCGGTGCTGAGTGTAAACAATGTTTGGTTAGAGCAACAAGCATTTTGATTGCTGTTTCTATAAAAATAGACTGAAAGGAATTATCCTAAAAATTTTGTGACATTTTGAAAATTTCATTGCTTTTAGCTCAGTTGTGTCGTCATCATATACATATATATATTGTGAAGCGTATTTCGTAAACCTCATTTCGTGATAAATATGGCGACAAGGTGCTCATTTTTTAATTTTATGTGATGTAATTAATTCTTTGGTTCAAGGACACAATCACGATTTCACTGTTAATACTGTGACACAAAGTTGTACCAATCACGAGTATTTTAGGCGACCTACCACACTTCGCGACAATATTTTATACTCTGAAAATAAATCAGCTTGAACAGTAGAATTTTACTTAAACACGAAGAAAGGACAAGAAAATACAGTACAGTCCTAAATTTCAAGCTGATCTATTTACAAGTATGTACCAACAAGCTCAACTCTTCATTCTTGTACTTAAACATTTGTTTTAGGTAAAACATATCTTACTGGTAAACAAAGGGATGCTGAGTCGTATGAACACGACGTTATGTACGTTAATGTAGATTTTCTTCGACTCTTGCTTCAAAATTAAAACTGAATTTCATATTTTGGTACCTAAAAACAAAAGTAAATTGCACGGACGATCGAAGAAACTATATAGTTACTCGTTTCACGGCGTAAATAGTGTGTATGGCCGGAACAACGCGGAAAATATATTCTCAATTTAGCGGTTCAAACCGGTTCGAACCGGTTCGAACCGGTTTGAACCGTTATTTTTGCTCCCGGAACTGAACCGGAACCGAACCGAAAGCCGTGAACCCGAACCGGAACCGAACCGATAAAAATTTCGGTTCGACACTCTGGTGTACACTCTAACAAAGCGCTGCTCGTCTACTTACCCGCAAAACACTCGAAGAGCCAATCTCTGCGATCTGCGAAATCAGCTCAGCAAATGATGAGGCGGAACATCTGTTTAGACCTGAAAATTAAGTCTGCGCTGTGCATTACGCAATACAAGCATGACGCCTTACATTGCGCAATGCCACAGCGCAGATTTCACTATAAGGTCTGAACGGATGTTCCGCCTCATCATTTGCTGAGCTGATTTCGTAGATCGCAGAGATGGGCATTCGAGTGTTTGGCGGTTAATAAACGCGCAGGCATTTCTTAGAGTGTAACAAGCTTGGTGGCTCAAAATTTTCCACTTTATCGCGAATATAGGTATAAATATTCGCATATAATTTCCACCACTGTACTTAATTTTCGCTTGCTTTCTGTAAGAAAAATGCTGTACACTACTAGAAAAGCCCGTGTGTCTACTTTCTCCCACAACACTCGGGGAACCAATCACCGTAACTTCACGGAGGCAGCTCAGCGAGCGGTGAAGAAACATATGTTTAGACCAAAAAACGCAGTTTGAGTTGTCCCAACTCAGACTCGCGTTTTTTGGTCTAAACATATGTTTCTGCAACGTCAATCGCTGAACTGCTTCCGTAAGTTGCGTGATCGCCTCCGAGGGTTGTGCAGGAAAGTAGACACACGGGCTTTTTGAAGTAGCAATTGCCAGTTTTCGTCCCGTTTTTGTGGAAAAAGTCCAGCTAAAGCTCCAAGAACTTCTCATTTTAAAGGGCAAAACAGGATTATTGGTTAAATTCATAAAAAGGTCGCGAAACGCGTTTATTGTTTTAATTAGTAGAATGCTTGAACTTGACCACAATACCCGAATACAGCACAAGAAGATATCTAGTCATAAAATACACGGAATCAAATATAATCTCGTCCTTGGCATCGGGGCAAAAAGGCCGGCGTGGAAGGTACACTTTGCAGCGCTGTAACTTTGAAGGAAACAAAATGATGCCACATGTTTTATGAATAAACGCAAGAATATGGTGAACAACTGTAACTATAAATTTAAAAAAATCAAAGATATTTATTTTAAAAATTATTTTTCGAAATTTCTTAACTTTTGTAATTTAGAACAAGTTTGGAGCGACATAAAAATATTAATTTTTGAAATAAAAGAATGATATATATATATATATATATATATCATTCTAAAGAACGTTTTAATACCAATATGTGACATACATTTTTATGTTTTAGCTATTAAAGTTTTGTAGATAATGGCTCAGAAATCTAGTGACAAGACTTGAAAGGAGCCAGGTATGAGCATTTTTGATGCGAAATATTTGACCTCCACAATGCTGTACATATATCACTTGAAAGACCCCATAATCTATTATAAGTGCAAACTATTAAAGATTTATCATTTCTAGTTTGCGCAGTAGGTGTCACCAGACATGACATAAACTAAAACTTCAAAATCAAATTTGCCGTTCTGGCACAGACAATTTTTTCTCTTTAAATATTATGTCTTTTGCAAAATCTCTTTGATTACGTTCCTTACACATATTTGAAAAAAAAAAGGGTCTGGATTTACCTGCATGATTTTATCTGAACAGAGCCAGGCAGTATTTTTGTTTTCTTTTATTTCTAGTTACGTTTATTCGGGTGTTCAAAGGAACACAATTTGTTCACGAATAAGTTGACGGTTGAACGCGTTATATTTGGCTTTTTGTTTTCTTCGCTCTCATGCCGTCGTGATTTGCAGCGTGTACAGAAATCGCGACTCACGGCTGATTTCCATATAATGGCGGTATTTATTTGCGGTCACGAGAAAGAAAGGTCAGCGACGTCTTGTATGCTCGCCACTTTCAGCGATTCGTGGTTCCGAGATGTGAGAATAGCGCTCACCTATAGCTCTTCGATGATCCGCTTCAGAATGAAGCCCCCTACTTGCTTATATATACCTTTCTGACGTGGAAGTATGAGGGAAGGCTTTTAAATAGCTCGAATTTCACACAAAAAAATAGAATCACTTGCGCGTCCTTGTACCCCTCCCTCGTACCACTGTTTTGCGAGTATCATCCGGATGACGGCCAATTTGATAGCTTTAAGCCTCGCTCAGTGTGCATACACTGTTTGAGGTGAGTTTTGTTTCCTCGTATAAAAGTCCTGTCGAATTGATTGTACAAAACAACGTGTAGTATTACAAAAAAAAACGAGTTAGAGGTCAAACAACTGTCTGCAAACATGTTTTGAATGATCTACGAGCGGTGCGACTGCCGCTTAAAAAATATCAAACAGCTAGAGGTCAGTTTTAGAGTATTTTTATCCTGTGAATATGAATATCACGTTCGTTTTTCCCCGAAGATGTAACTAAACGCGAGCAAACGCGAAAAACCTCCGAGCAGTTGTGACGTCATGCTAGGATCTTTTGGCCGCCGAGCGCATGTCGCTGTTGTGGGCAGCGCGTGCAATGGCAAGCTAGCAATGTTCCTCCTAAGCGCCTGTCCTGTCGTCCGCGTTTCTTTATTGTCCTCGTTTGTTCGCGCTTTTTAACCTTTTATTCCTCCTAAAAGCAACCCGTTCCAGGAACGCCGTTCCGTACATCACTGGAGCGATGTTTCATTTGCGAAATGACCCTGCGTACGTCGTATATTTTTGAATCTAATACACGCGCTCACCATAACTTTAATCTCAAATCTAATCATATTATGAGCTTTGTAATTCGCTGAGATCCATTGTATTGTTTGCCGTAATTTGCTGTATCGTGTTTTGCAAAAAAAAAACGCCTATTTTTAATATTTTTTTTTAGTGCATAGTTTTTGTTAACGATGAAGAAGGAGAAAAGTTATATATCTTGTATCGTGAAGAGTATACCCCTGAAATCGGAATGCGCAAGCTATTCGATAGAAACGCTAATGAAGATAATTGGTACATTAGTTTGAAGCGACATGCGCCGATAACGATATTATTAGAGGGAGAATACCGCAAAGCGGAACTTCCAGTCGAGAGTTACGCTTCGCAGTACACTCCCTCCTGCGTCCTCATGTTCTCGTCGCTTATCGATCGTTTAGGCGCATTCATTGGATATATATATATTTTTAAATTTCTCTTTATAAGTATAAAGTGCACATGAAGTTTTATTATGTTCCTTTCTCTCTCGCTTTTCGTTTTTCTCATTGCTATTTTTTTTTACATTTTCCTTTGATTTTGTTGGAGCTGGTAAGATGCGGTCATTCTTTTTGGTCATTTTTTTTGCTCTCTTCTTTCAACACTTACTTCCACGTGCTCATCGCTTTCATGGCATCGCTCCTAGACGATTGAATTGCGTATTTTTTTATACATGCTCTTTTGTGCATATAGCAGCTCTTTGTTCCCATTCATATGCCGGAAAATCGCTTTTTTTATTAATTTTTTCTTTTCCGTCGTGGCACATCTCGTATGCTTTAATCGCTTTCTTTGTGCGTCAGACTTGGCAAGTCTTTGTTAGAAACTGCGAATAGTCGTATGACTTTCTTGTCCTTCACAAAGGATAGATGTCGATCGGCTCGCTTTAGGAATCAAGAGCTTCGTCTGGTGCTATGTTAGAGCTGCAGGGACGTTCTTCCATTGTTCCACCTCCAGCGCGTGCATGCGCTTGCTGCTTTCGATGGCGCTTCAGCGTCTTGTGTGAGCCTCCAGCGTTTTCGTGCAGCCAAAGTACGGCGGAAGTCACCGAATGATATACTGCGGGCCATTTGCAGGCCCAAGCAGGGTGGGACAGTAGAATTTTACAACCATTCGTGTCGGGTCGCCATATAGTTGTGTGTCGGTAACAGACTGATAATATCAGTGTGTCGTCGCAAACCACGCGAGCTGTCAAGGTATGAATTAAAATTTTTAAAAATCGCCAGACGGTTACAATAGGTAGTAAAAACCGCGAGATAACATCGTGGAAAGTTAAATTTCGTAATAACAGTTCAGATCGTCGCAAGCTGAGGAATTAAATTTAGATGTCAACTTCGTTTCTGCCGACTTTACGAGCTGCAGATGGGACCAGTCAGGCAGTGTCAGAGGCGCACCATCATGGCGTTCGTCATGTTTCCGTATACGTGTTTTATCATCGCCGAACCAATCATAAACAAAAAAGGTCTAGTGACTCGCGCTTTTGACGCTGCTCGATTAGATACGACGACTGTGATTGGGTAGAAAAGGAAAAAAAAAGCAGAGGGGCTGGACGAGTGCGATTGGTTATCTCTCAATTCGATGCGCCGTGTAAACGCAGCCACCGACAGCTTAAGAAACGCCGGCCGTGACCAATCTTCCCACTTCTTGCTTCGTGATTGGCTCTTCGACTTTCTATTGCCGGCGAATGTCCGGTCGGCTGCGGAGCGACGATTAAGTTGTACGTCTCGCTCCGCGCTTTTTCAAGCTGTCGGTGACACCATTTCACGTTTGATTTCCGTCCTCACTTTAGGGGCGCCTTAATATGTACTACCTCTCGCTCACCCGACCGGCACGGAAAGGTCCGTCATCTCATTGAACGACACGGTCTTGCCACGACGGTTTGTTTCGTGATATCTCGACTGTTCCACGACTGGCTATGCTCTGTCGAAATCTCGTCCGATAAAATATGTTTGCCCGCAGGTCTTGTCGTCGTCCGCTCGAGTCCGCTTGTCCGTCGTCCGCCAAAAGCCGCGGTCACACTGCTCCTATACGTCGTACAAAAGACGCGGTGTTCTAGGCAGACATGATGACAACATGCCTCATGCATGCTCGAAACATCTTTCCTTCATACATGTGTGTACTTTGAACATGTCTGCAATTCGTTTTTGTTTGACCAATCTGACGGGGCCCTCTTGATACAAGGAAGAAACGCGCCTCGGACCGTGTCTGCAAGGTGTCTTTCGTATCTAATCTCGCCCTTGTTATTGGGAGGGGGCTAGTCATCAAATACATTTGTTTTCTCATAGTATATTCCGGAGGGTGCTGGTGTGCAAAGAGCTCATAAAGGTTTCTTTTTTTCTTTTTTGGTAATGACGGCTGTAATTATATTCCTTTTGTCGTTGTTAGTTGTGCGACTGAATTGTAGAAACAAAATATTGACCTGGTCTGTAGAGGCGGACGTGGCATTTTTCGAAAGCCTGGGTAATGTATACAAAATCTGCGCCCCACCCCTTTTCTTTTTCTATTCTTTTGAAGTTAGGTACAAACGTGGCCTCCTATCTCTGCACTCTGAACTTTCTAGGAATCTCTTTGAGAAGGTCCTGCTGTCTTCTTATTGTGTTTTTCACAATTATTCTCTGAAAAAAAAAACAGTTCTGGGTGTACTTTCTTGAAAAACACGGAGACGGAAAACCATGGCCGAATAATGGCAGGATCCCAGTGAATAACTAAACTCTTAACAACATTAACAAAAAAAAAAAAAATGGTAGGGTATGTGTTTAGAGACGACGAGCATGCTGTTTCCTTTGCTGAGTGGATCTTGCGCACGTGGCATTTTTCGGATCTAATCGTATCTCGAGCTTCCCCATTTCCTAGGGCCATCTTATTGTTCTGCGGTGATTGGCTGTCTGCGTGTTCTGCGGGAAAGTGGACTCACAGACCGTTTTAGAGTGAATTTCGAAAAGGTGGACACCACTCTAGCCATTCTGCGGAAATTACCGACCCCAAATTTTGCCGCTCTAGGCAGCTGCCTACTCTGCCTATATTAAGTAAGCTCCTGCTTCAGAATATATTGAAGGTAACGAGTTACATTTCTTTTAGTATTGAATACTCTTATAGACTTTTAGATTCGTGTATATAATAATAATAATATAATAATAATAATATCTTTATTTTCCATTTACAATGGTGGAGGCCGAGAAAAAAAGCCGCACGAAACGGCTTGACGAGCTCTCGGCCCCCAAATTGCATTCTGCAGCAGTGACAAGGCGAGAGAGAGAAAAAAACAAAAAAACACACGCACACCAAAAACATTAGTCGTCTACAACAAAATGGCACATCAACGCACGCAATTCTTTCATGCTCATAGTGTCTACGTGAATATCACTGTGAATAAAACAATTAAGCAGTTTAGACAATCTATAGCATAACATTTCTTTTCCTAGGTTTAATCGGCAAGCAGGTACATTCCAGTAATCAGGTTTTCGCAACTGATAATTGGGAACGCGTTGGTTTAAACCAGACAGTTCAATTATGTAAGTACGGTTACTGCACAATTCATGTTTATATTTTGTAGAAAGCCTATAATTATACATGTTGTGGATACTTAATATATTATACATTCTGAACAGGTTTTCTGTATGCGAGCAGAACGGCACATTGGCAATTGTACGTAACATTCGTTTTTGAAGTAAATGTATAATCTTAAGATTTGTTGCCGTGGTGGTACCCCAAACCAGGTGGCAGTAATTTAAATGAGCAAAAAATAAAGATTTATACAGTAATAATTTAACCGACCTCGGAAATATATATCGATTCCGATATACCAGGCCTACAACCTTTGCTAATTTATTTTTTAAATATTCAATATGATGGTCCCATGACATGTTTTGTGAAAACACAACGCCAAGCGTTTTGAATGACTCAACCAATTCAATATTTACCGAGTTTATATAAATGTGTTCTAATGAAGAAATAACTTTATTTTTTGGCCTAAATATCATAGCTTTTGTTTTATTGGTATTTATTTTTAAAGCGTTTTTATCTGTCCATTCTCCTAATTTATCTAGTACTGTGTTGGCCATAGATATAAGTTGATGTGCCTTATCAGCAGTAAAAAGAAGAGTCGCATCGTCAGCATATATAACAAATTTAGTTGTCTGGTCAATGTTCACAATATCATTGACATAAACGTTAAAAAGAAAAGGTCCTAGAATACTGCCTTGAGGTACGCCCGATGTTACCGATTTGATTGTGGAAATGAAATTATTACAACAAACGTATTGTTTGCGGTTTCCAAGATAAGATTGAAGAAGAGTTAAAGCTTGTCCGCGAATTCCGTAATATTCCAGCTTTTTCAATAATAGTTCATGGTTTAGAAAATCAAAAGCTTTAGTAAAATCTACGTAAATACCAAGTACTAGTTTTCGTGTCTCGAGATTTCTTAAAATAAATTCTTTCTGTTCAAGTAAGGCAAGTTCAGTTGATTTATGCTTTCTAAATCCAAACTGGGATTTTGTAATTAGCTTATGTTTGTCAAAAAAGTTAGACAAGCGGCTATGAATAACTTTTTCAAGTCCCTTTGAAAAGACTGGCAGTATTGACACAGGTCTATAGTTATTAATGTCACTCCTATCTCCCTTCTTGTGCAGAACGGAAACCTTGGCTACTTGCATACGCACAGGAAATATTCCTGTCGATATGCACAAGTTGAAAATATGTGTTACATAGGGTGTTATAATGTCTAGAACATATTTTACTGGTTTAATCTGGATATCATCAACATCTCTACTCGAAGTGTTCTTTAAATTCATAAACACCGAAAACACCTCGGTATCAATAACGGGATCTAGAAAAACAGAATTCTCATTTCTTTTTTCAATGTATGAACAGGCTTCATTACTATATGCGTTTGTAGCTAAGTTTACAAAATGATCGTTAATCGCATTAACTAAAGCAACACCTGTAAGTTCTCTACCATTCACACAAAGCTTTTCCACGCCAACCTGAGACCAGTCACATTGTAGGATTGAATTAATCTTTTTCCATAGAACATCAACACGTCCACTTGACGAGCCTAAGTTCCTATGATAGTAATCTGCCTTTGCCTTTTGTAGTTCCTTTGTTAGCTTATTTCTATATAATTTGAAATTGTTTAGATCCGTCTGATCTCTTGTTTTATTAAATTTTTCGAACAATCGATTTTTTATATTAATTTTTGATAAGAGGTCTGGGGTAATCCAGGGCTTACGAATTCTTTTGGATGTTTTAAATGTCTTATACGGAAAATTGCTTGCATACAGTTTTTTGAACCTGTCCAGAAAACGATTGTACGCTACATCAGGGTTTGTTTCATTAAGAACGTCAGACCAATTTTCATTTCTAATACATTCACGAAACTTTTCAAGGTTATCAAGCGTGATATCTTGAAAACGACTGATGGACTTTTCTTTATTTTTATGGCATCGCTTGCCAGTTATGCAAAAGAAAGTTGGCAAATGGTCACTTATATGATAATTTAAAATTCCGCTAATCACACAAGTATTATCAACATTTGTGATAAAGAGATCAATAAGGGTTTCCGTATTTTCTGTGATTCTAGTTGGTTTGGTTATCACATTAACGCAGTCATACGTGGCAAGCAGAAAATCGAAATCATTTTTAGGCGTGGTATTAAGTAGCATGTTAATGTTAAAATCACCTCCAATTATCACAGTTAGCTTATTGTCGCTACAGTATCCCAGGAGAGTGTCAAAGAAAGCAAGAAAATTCTTAATGTTGCCATCAGGTGGACGGTAAACTACAGAAACAAGCGTATTATCTGTCAGCAAAGACAGGATTTCATAATCACTAGAGATAGAGCAAAAACATGGTAACAGTTCACAGTCCATGCCTTCTTTTATTAGTGCACACACACCTCCACCACGACTAGTGGTGCGATTTAAAAAATAGGCATTGTAGGATGGCAAATTAAAAACGTCCCCTTCATCAGAATACCAAGTTTCAGTTAACATAATTATATCGAAAGGAATATCAAACTGTCCAAAAAGACATTCGAGGTCAATGACTTTGTTCTTTGCAGAACGTACATTTAAATGGAAAGCCCGTAGGGAAATATTTAGTCTATAAATATAGTAGTCTACTCAATTATTATGCTGTCTGGTACTTGATAACTTCAATACTTTTTGTTAGCATTTTTGGTACAAGTCTGCGTTCGCAAAGTTGACAGACGATGGACGAAGCAATCACTGCGGTCACGATCTATACACCGACCCGAATGAATGAGGCTGCCAGACGAGCTATACTTATGCCATCCGGAGGATCATTCGGCCCAGACGTTTCCTGACAAAGCAGGCCGGCGGCCGACCCGATTTTCGCGTCCTTCGCTTCTCCCGACAATGCGGAGACACAACGTGCCTGTTGACGCTCGACATCGGGCCGCCGCGTCTCGACCGCTGTGCGAGGGCTCGAAGTGCCGGAAGGAGGCGCGGTCTTCCCGAACGGCTTTGGGGAAGAAGAGGAGCTCCGACGGCGCAGGGGAGAGTAGGGGGGACAAAGAGTTGGCGGCGCCCTTGATGTACGCCTCCCGAGGGGCGAGTAAAAAGAGCGGCCGAAAGCCGTTACAGGGTACTGCACCCGGGCTCAGCGAGGGGAAGGGCCCCGCGCGTGGGCTCCGAAATTTTGTCCCGCACCTTCCTTCGCGCTCGTTTTTTGACGATCGATGTGGAGCCTGGCGCACGCCGAAGAGACGGGGCGTGGGCTGGCCCCGTTCTTTGTTCTCTCACCCCAGGCACCTCCTCTTCGGCCGCTCTCCTGGTCTCTCTGGTATGACAGTAGAATTGCCACTTGTAGTCGCGTCGTTTAGAGTCGCGCTTTGGGTGGTGCGTATTCCGTTTCGCCTTTCGATGGACCGCAGAGGACGCTACGGGCCATCCAAGCCAACCCAGTGCCACGTCAGTGTCACGTGATATATTTATTGCTTCAAGTGAGCAAACTATATAAATCATAACAGGTTAATATGCTCGCTTTAATATTCTGTAAAGGTTGGTAACATATACACAGGGTGTTTTCTAAAACGCCGGTCAAATTGCTCCTGTGAAAACTACGCATCGCACAGATAAAAGGTTGATGCTGTAATGGTGTGTGCCAAAGGGCCCACAAGGAAATTGATTAGTTTTCCGTATAATTGAACAAATGATTACTTTTGACTAATTTAATTTTTAATGATTAATTTTAGAGATATGGTTTATGAGAAACTTGATGCAAATAATCCAAAACTACTAAATCCACCCACACTACGATGATACAACACACGCGCAGCTTTTAACGACGCTAAAAAAAATATATGTATATATATATATATATATAAATTTTTTTTTTACGCTTTTCTAGTTTTTGGTTACATATCGAAGCGTATATCTCCCCGCCAGGATCCCGCTCTCCGCGGCCGAAACGCGTAACATACCTGCGCCGCCAGGCATCGCGGATAGAAGAGGCTAGACAAGAACGTTTCCAACTGCCGCCTGAAGTTTTGCCTTTTGATGTCGGTGGCACCGTGAAGACGCACCTCCAGATGTTTCCCAGAAATTGAAATTAGGGGGTTGTCTAAATGTTTTGTCTTTTTGGGTGGGGGGCATTGAGAATGAGGAGTCGCTGCGAATTAAGGGGTGCTTTCAGAAGAACATGGGGGGAGGGGGCAGGAGAGTAATCACTGCGCACCTCTACTTGCAATGCGCTGCGGAGCACGCACATTGAAACGCGTCTAATAAATTGAGCAATTTTTTGGAACGCCGTAAAATGCTGCGCGTGCCTTATCATTGTAATATGGGTGGATTTTGTAGGTTTGGATGATTCGCATCAAGTTTCCAATGAAAACCACACCCTTAAAATTTATAATTACAAATGTATTTACTAGAAAGTAATTAATCACAAAATTATACTGAACGCTAATAATGTTTTAATGGACCCTTTGACATAGACAATACGGCATCAACCTTTTTACCTGTGCGATGCGTAGTTTTCGCAAAAGCGATGTGATTCGAGTTTTAAAAATATCCTGTGTATGTTTTTTTCTACAGACAAACTGCTTTATACAAGATTTATAAAAGAAAATTGTGTAGAAGTCGGAGCAGCACTGTTTGAGAAGTCAAACTTTGTCGTATTTGGCCAACTAATAACCCCGAATCTTCCAGTAGACTCTTTTCAGTTTTCGTACCATCAGCTTCGGCCAACTTCGTGCTTTTTAGTATAGCACAGTAAAAACAGCGAGCGCGCAGGCGAGCACAGCTTGAATACAGTTATTGTTCCTACGTGTATGTAACTTTGACAGGGGACAGGATAGAAACGTAAGCGAGTCCTAGACGTAACTTAAGAGAAAATATTTAGATCCCCAGAAAACTGTCGGACAAAATCCGCCTGGTTTAGAGATTCCGTCCAATGCAATGAAGCTGCGATAGGACTAATACGCAGTTCTTGCTACGTAGCTCCCGTTCCTACGTGGCGGAGAGGGGGAGGGGGATGTTAGTGGCGCGACGCCATTGGTCGCGCGCACTGTGACGTCGAACCAACAGTTGCGCCTCGTTGCTGGCACTAATGTGGCCTTGCTACGGTGCGATGAAGGCTCCCTAGGTGCGACCAACACGAGTAAGCAAGGTCCGTGCAGGGTTCACATAAATGAGCTATCTCTTTAAAATAAGATGTCACCCACTCTGACAATCTTAGATGAAACGTGTCTTGCAGCGACTACCGCCCTGCCAACCTGTGCGTGCAATCGATGCGTTTCAAGCGTATAACCTGCAACTTGGTTGAAACTGTTAGTGCGTAAACAAGTTAACCGTCACTCTTTGGACAGTTCCGTACAGTCAACCGATTGACTCACGGGAAGGCGAGGCAGTGTTCGGAGTACAGAAACTTGGATCGAAGTATATATATATATATAAAAGGAAAGAACGAAATCGTTTTGAAATTCTCTGAATTTATTCGAAAGAAACCTTCCGGTTGCCTTATTATTATTATTTTTTCGCTACCGGACAATGCTGGTTTCTTTCAAATTTTCGTTTTTTTTAATGGGTGATGAGAACACTTTTTTCTCTCGCATAGTGTCGTTAGCTCCAATATCGCTTTGTGTCAACGTTGATGCGACTGGGGAGCCAGCCGGAATTGCGAGGCTGTCAATGGGAGGGCCCTGTCTCAGGTCCTGGTTTTCATGGGGCAATCTGTCAGCGGGAACCAGGCGACTAGGCTCAAGGAAAACAAAACAGCCTCCAGACGGGAGCTCGCTTTGTCTCGTCGTTGGAAGCGAAGAGGACGCCAGTGGTTGATGTTGTTCCATTTGTCACGCGCAATGAAAGGCCTCAGGGTAAGGGACGGTGACTTGTGAAGAAGGAGCTCTCCTGGAAGATGTCAGAATGACAACCGATATTAGGATTGAGGCCCGTTTAGCGTTTCAAAACATGCCCTATCTACTCTACTGGGGAAGAGGTATAGTACTCACTGATTTCATTTCATTTCATTTCATTTATTTACTCTCAATCGCCGAAGCATTACAGAGAGGAATGGGCAAAAAGGTTTAACAACAAAAGCAAACATGAATAGGCAGGGTTACAATATATGGTTATAAATGGCAGATTTGAACAGGTTGGTGTCTGCGATGGAAGCGATGGCGGCGGGGAGGTGGTTCCAGTCACTGCATGTGGTGGGAATGAACGAACAAAAATGCAAATTGGTTCGGCTGTTGGGCACGCCAACCTTGAAATGATGATCGTTGCGGGAAGAGATGTATGAAGGCGGCTGGAAAAGCAAGTCACTGAGAAACGGGTTAAAATGATAGATTTTGTGAAAAAGACAAAGACGAAATATTTTGCGGCGTAAAGCGAGCTCTGGCAAGTTTAAGTTTGATTTCATTGATGTGACACTGGCAGTGCGGAAGTAGTTAGAAAAAATGAAACGCACAGAACGATTTTGGATGGCTTCTATGTTAAGAATGAGCGAGTTTATATGAGGGTCCCAAATTGATGACGCGTATTCAAGTTTTGGTCTTACCAACGTTTTATAAAGCAGAAGTTTCAAACTAGAGGGGGCTAAAGAAAAGTTTCGGCGTAAGTACCCGAGAGTACGATTTGCATTACTTGTTACGTGGTCAACGTGAGTTTGCCAAGAAAGGTTATCAGTTATGTGAACGCCGAGATATTTGTATGAACTAACTTGGGTTAAGGGAGCGTCGTTAAGTGAGTAAACTGTTGGCGTAGCATCGGAGGCATGACGTGAAATTCGCATGAATTTACATTTAGTAGTGTTAAGTTTCATGAGCCAAGTATCACACCAAGAAGAAATGTTATCTAGGTCAGATTGAAGAATGACATGATCAGAAGGACTCATAATGTTTCGGTAAATGACACAATCATCTGCAAATAATTTTATTGACGAGGAAATGCTAATAGGTAAGTCGTTAATGTAGATGAGAAACAACAGGGGCCCTAGCACTGACCCCTGAGGGACGCCAGACATTACAGGGCACAGAGAGGAGTTAAATTCATTAGCGGTTACGAATTGCGTGCGGTTAAACAGGAAGGATTCGATCCATTTTAAAACGGTAGGATCCAGATTAAGCTTACTTAGTTTGTACAATAGCAATTTGTGGCAGACAGTATCAAAAGCTTTGGAAAAGTCTATAAAAATGCAGTGAACAGTTGATGAACTATCTACAGCAGAGAATAAATCATTAGTAAAGGATAGAAGCTGAGTCTCGCATGAGTAATTTTTTCTGAAGCCGTGCTGATGAACGCTAAAAAAAGAATTTGATTCTAGAAACTGTACGACATGACTGTAAATTACATGTTCCAGGAGTTTGCACGGTATACTGGTAAGCGAAATGGGACGATAATTAATGGGACAATGCGTGCTGCCAGACTTGTGCAAAGGAACCACCTTCCCCACCCTCCAGTCGTCCGGGAGCAGAGATGATTCCAACGACTGCGAAAAAATCTTTGACAGTATTATTGAGGAATAAACTTGAGTGTTTTTTAGAAATTTGGGATTAATACCGTCGTCACCGGGACACGAGGAGAGCTTTAAGTTTTGAATAAGCTTACATATTCCATACCAGTCAATAACTACAGAATCCATTTGAAAAAAATCATACGCGGAAGTATTGGGAAACACAGGCGATGCAACGTCAGTAAAAAACGATGAAAAGGCAGAATTCAAAACAGTACAACAGCTTTCTCTCGGAACGACAAGTTCACTATCAGTAATCAATTCAATCGGCTTTTTCTCTTCACCGTTGACCACATTCCAAAATTTGCGCGGGTTGGTTTCGAGCAGCGATGGAAGTGTGTTTTGAAAGAAAGTATCCTTAGCAAGATACAGCGCACGTGCGTAGTCATCTTCCGCGCGATGATAGGCAGCCCATCTTTCCGGAATCATTGACAGTTTGGCTTTCCTAAAAAGACGCTTCTTTTTATTCAACAATCTTCTTAACGATGACGTAAACCAAGGTGATTGCGTATTTTTAATCTTGCGTAGAGGTATGTATCGGTTGGTTAGCTGATTTACTTTGTATTTGAACAGAAGCCAGTTTTCTTCTGTAGTTCTCTCTGAGAACCTCAGAAAGAACTCGTGCGAAAAGGCCTCGAGTTCTGCATTGATTGAAGTGAAATCGGCTCTGTTATAGTCTCTTATTAACTTTATGATCTTAGATCTGTTAGGCAAAATGTTGGAAATGCAAAAATGAATAACAGAATGGTCACTTAGGCCCGGTAAAAGCGAAAGTGATTGAACAAGATCCGGATGTGTGGTGAGTACTAGATCAAGGACAGTAGCGCTGGACTGCGTGGTGCGGGTCGACACTTTAACAAGCTGACTCAAGTTGAAGTCAGAGCATGTGTTAAGAAAGGCAATGCTTTCTGACGAGCCACTACCGATTACGGGAACAGGTGTGTTCCAGGATATGTTAGGGAAATTAAAATCACCGAGGAGAAAGATGGGTGAGGCGGGGAACCTTACACGTATTTTATTCAAAACATCATATAAATCCGAGGAAAAGCCAGCAGGTGAATTAGGCGGCCGATAACAATTACAGAAGATTACATCCTTGTGATTTATGCGGATACACACGCAAACCAATTCAAGTGGAGAGGCAAGTGAAACATTGAAAGAAACCAACTCGTCAGAAACTGCGATCAAAACACCACCACCAGATCTAGTACCACGATCGCATCTAAAGAAGATAAACTTTTTTTCGCAATTTAGAATTTCTGAGCTGTTTACTTTGGCGGACAGCCACGTTTCAGTCAAAGCCACAACGTCGGCAAGGCATGTGTCGATGAGCGATGATAACGCATCGCGTTTGTTGATGACACTCCGAATGTTACAGTGTAAGAAGGAAAGTTCCCGTGTGAATGGGGTAGTACGTGCAGTCTCATTTAGCTACGATGACGGCTGACTGGCGGATGCGCCAGAAGAAACATTGGAATTATTTAAAGGCATTTCGCTGTTGATTTCATTCTCGCACACACTATCAGTGATAGGGCAGTACGTATAAGTTTTTTTGTCGATTACTACTTTGTTGTACTTCAGGGAGAAAGGTTGCCCGCTGGCTTTAGCGAAGTCCAGAAGCTTTTTCCGGGTCGCACGTGTTGCTTTACAGAAATCTTCGTTGACGGAAATGCCTGTACCACGCAGTTTAGCTTTCTGAGAAAAAATAGTGTCTCTGGTCTTGAAAGACGCAAAGCGCACAATCACTGGACGGCATTTGTTAGCTATGAACGTTCCAAGCCTGTGAGCACGAGAAATGCCATCCACAGGTAGCTGGATACCGAAAGAATTGGAGATAATTGTCCGCACTTTTTCTTCGGAGATGGCCCATGTTTCTGCATTGCAGTCATTAATGCCGTAGAACACCAAGTTGTCCTTACGAGACCGATCTTCGTAGTCGTCTAATCGCGATCTGAGGGCGGCATTTTCACTTCTAACTGTCGTCATCACAAAGTCTTGTAGGTTGGATTCGTCACCACGGCCCTCGAGAGAGCTAACTTTTTCTTCAAGGGCGACTAATCTAGTTGTTAAATTGGACACTTTGGAATCCAACAATTTCTGGTTTGATCAGTTGTTTCCGGCAGTAGCTCTCGACTGAAGTACAAATTTGAACAGATTCCATACTGACACCGTTGGCCCAGTTCGTTGTAGGAGCTCAGAGCTGTGAAAGTCGCCATCGAAAAGTAATGTAGAGTTACAGAGTCTTGAGCTGACACGTAACTGAATTACAGTTAATATTTTTCGCGTGTGTTTGGTTACAGTTACGGTTAGAGCTTTCTGCTTTGATTACACTTCATCGCGCGCGCAGTCGAAGCCCAGCGGAAGGCAAGGAGCTCGTGCAGGAGGCAGATCACCCACTGGGTTTGTAATGGTTTGTAACTGTAATGGCACCCGCCCACTACGAGTGCCATTACAGTTTAGTTTGAAACATATCCAGTTGTATCAGCCTTATACGGATACCGTCGTTGCCTTCCTCAGATACACATTGCGAAAAAGATAACTGTTGCATCTGGTTCTCATTCAACACACCACTCGTGGCGCATTTCGAGGCCGTTATATATAAAAGCAAAGCACTCATCATCAAACCGAAGGTTAATACCGACTGCAGGCTGCCATTACGTATATATGCGTGTAGGCGTGTTCTAAAACGCTCAACGTATGTAGTCATGTATGCTGAAGAAGTTGGATGATCAGACTTATCGTCTGATTGCTTCTAAGCACGTCATGGTCCTCAGAAATTGTGCTACCAATGCCGGTTCCCACGCTACCATTTCCTCACGTTGAGTTACGTTAGAGAAGCTTAAGTTTGTTTACATCGAAAATCATCCGAACATTCGCACTTCGTGTGAAACGTGGCAACCAATTAAAGGAGTAGTTTTGTGCGCGTCTTTAGCATGAATGTAACCGGCGACCCATAACGGAACGTAAGGAAACGTAAGCGAACGGTACTGTACGAATGATCTTCCTGATTAAATATAGAAGCGGAGACAATAAACCGTTTTCAAAAGTGCGCGCAATTTAAAGCCTCGCCCCACTAGAGCGACAAATACCGATTTTTTCCCGGCAACAAGGTAAAGTTGTGTGTCGTTGATACTCTCCCACTGTAGCGACGCGAACATGACCGACAAACGCCGACAAACGATCGTCGAGAGAGCAGTTTTTGTTTGTCGTCTGACACACACCATTTTCTATTATAAAAACAACAACTCAGCTTTATATTAAGCAAAATTTAAAGGGGATCGTGTGGCCTAGAGCCACTAAATGAGCTACGCTTAGAGTATTGGCACTCTGTTCCCCCATATTGTTGTGGGCGCCGCCATTTTGGGGCTTGTGCAGAGGAGACGTAACTGCCGATCGTCATTATTCAATAGCGCGACTTCCTCAGCATCAGATTTGGTGTTAGGGAAGCTAATGTAATATTGCTTTGCTCTGTCGCTAACTGTATAAACATTTG
Source organism: Ixodes ricinus (assembly GCA_037355805.1). Taxonomy (NCBI): domain Eukaryota; kingdom Metazoa; phylum Arthropoda; class Arachnida; order Ixodida; family Ixodidae; genus Ixodes; species Ixodes ricinus. The sequence goes on along the minus strand of JAZHYW010015059.1, from coordinate 46,795 downwards.
TGGAAGACGGAAAAGCATTTCCTGTGACTTCAGATAAATCTTCAGACAACTGGCAACTATGATCTTAAGCCACAAGATGGCTAAGTGTCGTTACTCTGAAGCGTAGCTTATTTAGTGGCACTAGTGTGGCCGAGTGGGCTAGCGCACAGCGGCTCGGAGCACGTGGAGCGAAAGCTCGCGCTGCAGAGCCCGAGATCCTGGGCTCAATCCCCACCCCTGCCCGTTTCGATCTGGATGAGCATCGTACCGGCGTGCGGTCTTGTATCACTGCGTGATGAACGTTAAAGAACCCCGGCGAGCAGTTGTACCGCACTGGCGGAAATTTCTCATCTACAGCGAGTGACCTCGTCGCAGCTTTGAAATGGCTGACGAAATACACGCCGTATAAATATCCACACAACCTCAATCATTTAGCGCGTTCATTCAAACCAGCCTGAACTGTGGCAGCTGGATTAACTCGACGGATTTGACGTTATATTTCCAGAAATAAAAATCTATCTAATCGTGACGTTCTTTTTTTTTCATTTAATATTTTTGAAAAATATCAAATCAGCAAAAATAAAGAAATTAAGCTAAGTCGCATGTATACGTTGCACGATCATTGAGTTCGCTGGGAAGCGTGCACCTCTCTTGTGTGTCCATTAATTTGTCATTCACGTTTTAAACGTCGTCTTCATTTCAAAAATGGAAATGCGAGCTTTGTTATACTTCGTTTCACCTTGGGTCCGAGCGCGGCCGATGCTATGAGCCGAAGGGTTAATCAAACAGCGCAAAGGCGCAAGACGGCGAGTACCGCCTGGTCCTATCAGCTGCAGAGAGCACGTTATGACGTTGGGCCTCTTCCGCTGTTTCATTGGCCCTTGGCCCACAACATCGGCCGCGCTCGAACCAAAGCTGAAACGAAGTATAGTGAGAAACTAATCTTGCGATCAAGTTTCAAAGCGAAGTACATTCGTTCCGAGATCCGCACGAAGGCTGTTGTAAGAGTGAACGTGCGAAAATATTGTTCAGTATATTTAGGTTCATGCCAAAACGGATCAAAAATATTATTGACCTAGAGTGCTTGCGGGCCTGAACGCAAGTCTAGCGTAGTAGTCTATTGAGCTTCTATTGCATAGGTCATATTAAAAAAGAAAATACTGAAGGCTTTTCGAATGTATATAAATGTTGAAATATGTTGACTCTATGATTTTATGTCCTTAAGTTTGGTGAGAAAACTGCGAAGGCGCCTCCAAAGCGCAAAGCAGATCAGGCGCATATAATGTTTCTCTTTTATATATTCGCGTATCGCTATTTCTTAGAAAATGGAATTACCTTGGTAAAGCGAAAGGCGATCTAAATGAGGCGTATCTAGACACTAAACTCTAATTAAACGACAAGTTATGTGAGTTCCCATTCGTGCAAAAAACACGGAGAGAGTCAATCAAGACGTACTGATGTCAGCGATGCCGAAGCTCGAAATACGACTAAACCTGAAAAATGCGATGTGCGCAGAAACAATGAAGGGTCATGCTCATTGTCAGCGCGCGCATCTCATATTTTTTTTCTAATCGTATTTTGAGCGTCGTTATTTGCTGAGATTCTTTTATTGCTCGCCGTGATTGGCTGTCTCCGTGTTCTGCAGGAAAGTGAACTCACAGCTGGTTCTTTCAATAGTGTGCGTGAAAGGGTATAGGAAACATGGTTAAATACAGTTTTTATTCCCCGTGAAATCTTAACTGAATCTCTCTTTCTCTATAACCGTTTCATCTCTCTGATTACTGTTTCTAATGAATATAATTGTAGTACTAATATTAATATGGTCGTTATTCCCGAATACAAATGCGTATAGAGGACGCTTTCTGAACAGACTATACTCTCTGATAAGAAGACCCCGTGCTTGGCTGTCGCGCGCTCTAAGCACAGTGCTTACACAATAAACTCGCGGCCGCCCGCTCCCCTTCCACGCTGATATTTCATGTTTTTATTGAGCGGAGGAGAGGGTGAATACAATTTAAAAAAAAAAGTACGGTGAACGCACAATGCGTCGTCGTTTGAGGCACGGCGAAGAACGTCCGTTTCGCTCTTTTGAATTCTTCCTGAGGCTTTAACCTCCGTTCTGTCGGACGAGCCTTCGGTCAATGCGTTCCGCGTTGACGTGTGTCAAACCCGAAAAAAAAAAGAAAAAAAAATGCTTGACATGTTTTAGCCGTTTCAGCACCCCAATCAAAAAACCTGCCTGGTCCTTCACCTTTTTTGTTTAAATATGTTTGTTCGTTTTATTCTAGGCTTCCCCAGTCACCATCCAGAGTTCTTGCTTCGGGTTGTTGAAGTGTGCTTTCCGTCGAAGAGTGTGGATTTTTACCTCTTGGCAAGAAAGAGGATTTCGGGATGCTACCCACAACGCTCAGGGATTGCAGTAAAGCGCGCACGCATTGTGGTTTTCGATGACGTAGACAGTCCGGGGCCGCGAATGTTAGCTACTTCTCGCTCGAATTTTTCCGATCGAATTCCCGAGCCGAGCGTATCGAGTGAAGTGTTGTGCCTGCGGAAACCGTTCTTGAAAAGTGGGACGCGGAAAACTTTCTCTTCTCAGCGAAAACAGAAAGAGACATGGGACTCATGTATATATTCCTCTGTTATGCGTGTATTCCCTTTTTACTTTGTGAAAGCAGCTTGCGTAGAAATGGATTGTTCGCGAAGTCTCGGTTTCAACATCTCGAACCCCCGAGACTTAAGAACGAAAAGTGGACAAAACACGTGGAGAACAACGATATGCGCGCGTGTGCGTGTGCTTGTGCATGTACGTGCGTGCGTGTGCGTGCGTGTGCGTGCGTGTGTGTGTGTGCGTCTGTGTTCCACTTTTTTCTTTTTTTGTTCCTGAGTCTCAGTTGTTTAAGATGGCGTAAGTGCACCAGCTCGCGTGCATACTATTTGCTTCTTCTCGTTTTCAGGCTTTCTTTTTTTCTCGCAATGTTTAACTGTGGAGGCCGCTCCTACAGTATAGAAGGAATAACAGGACCCTTGTAGTTTACCGTCGTCCGCATGGCCCTCTCATCATTACACAATGCGCTCTATCCAAGTAGTCATTGGCGATGCACAAATAAGATGTAGAAGAAAAGAAAATTGAAGGAAGAAAATAAATTTGAAGGAAGAATAATTTGTGGATTACTTGGAAGTGCCTTAGCATGGCTCTTGGGAAGCGACACACGGGTTCTCTTCGGGAATCGCTAACAACATTTTCCGCCGAGCCTGCTTCGCCCCGGCCTCGGTCACACGCAGACCCGCGTCGGCTTGCCGCTTCCATGCGCCGCATTTCGGTCAGACAGGTACACGTTACCCACCGAAAGCAACTAAACACCCTTACTCGTTACCGATGCTCAAAAGGCACGCGTTACTTTACCTCAAATATGACTATACTTCGTTTCGGCTTAGGTCCGAGCGCGGCCGATGTTATAAGAGCCGAAGGGCCAATCAAACAACGCAAAAAGCGCAACGTCATGGCGTGCTCTCTGCAGCTTGATAGGACCAGCCGTTATTCGCCGTCTCTCCGTGCGTGCTCCTCCGCCGGCTAGTCCTATCAAGCGCAGAGAGCGCACGCCATGACGTTGCGCTTTCGCTCTGTTTGATTGGCCTTTCGGCTCATAACAATGGCCGCGCTCGGACGTAAGGTGAAACCAGAAGTATAGTTACTTTTCTCGTTCCTTTGACAACCAAATAACCGACGCTAGACGTCGATAACAAAAACAAAAAAGAACCCGGTTAATCGCCACCCTTTAATCGATTAATTAATCGATTAACCTGTCTCGTTTATGTCAATGCGTACTATTTTTGCAACGTCAAAATTATATTTTCTTTTGACTTCGCTGATTGTGTGATAAATGGGACAGTATGCAATGCCGATTATGAATCAGCCTCGATATGTAGTTGAGAACAGTTAAAGAAACATTCATACTCACAGATTCTTACTTCAGCTGCATGAGGCAAAGGGATTCGTTGATATTCTCCGGCAAAAATGACCGGGACACATGTAGCTGCACTTTTCTAGAGTTACAAATATCGCCCCTACAGTTTACTTTAGGTTAGACTTTCACCTAACTTTTGTCCTTTATACAGTTGTACCCGTTAGCGTCTGTGTCCTGAAAGCCTTTAATTCTTTACTTTCAGTTTGTAAAAATTTTACCGATTAACCGGTTAAAAAAATGAAAGACGTTTACAATTCCCTGCAATGCCGAATTAGAGCGCAACACTTGAGGAGGAGGAGGAGAGGGTATGCCCTCCTCCCCCTCCCCTTTCCGCTTTCATTTAGCCGTAAATTTCCGCTAAAATGGGAGAAAATTTCCCCGCTATGTTAGCGGGGATATTTTTCCGCATAATTTAGCGGGAAATCCAGCGGAAAAGTTTCCCGCTATATTTTGCGAAAATTTTGCAAATTGCCTGCTAAATTTAGCGGGAAAATTTTCTCAATTTCCCACTAAACTTAGCGGGAAATTTTTGTCAAATTTCCCTTTAAATTTAGCGGGGAAAGTTTCCCATAATGCAACGCGCGGTTACGCCCATTTGCATTATTCCCATAATGCAACGCGCCGGTTACGGCGACGCCGCGAAACTCGGAAATGGGCGCCTAAGAGCTGCGCTCTAAAACAATTAATCGCGATTAATGCATTAATCGATTAACCAGTAGGCTAATCGATAAACTGCTCAGTGCTGCCACATACACAACTGCTATTGTTTCATGCTTTATTGTTTTCTTTTCAGTAGTCAATGCACTTGCGCAGTAGCTGCCTCACCAAGTTTTCATCAGTTGTTTCCCCGCTTCCTTGATATTACATTCCCGGCGACGCTGAAGAGTCGTTCTACTGACGCTCTGGAAGGAACGTCAGCGTTGTGCTTCAGGAATAGCAGGTGAATCTGGGATTCCACGCATTCTCTTTGTGCTCTCTGATTATAAAGTTCGAAGTTGACAATGGGTCCTGTGCCTTCCCCTATTGGCACTCTCCGGGTTTACATTCGGTCTGTACCCGGTTCTAGAAGGTTCAACCAACGAACATTATTGTGTTCGCTGGGTGAAGGACATACCCAGCTGTAGATCTGGACTGACGCGTGTTCAACAACAAACGTTGCTATCTGTCATACTGGTTTAGTTGTTTTTCGGGTTGCCCCTCTGCCTTTGCCGCAATAGCCACATACCATGGTTGGGCAGAGATACATCACAAAGTGTTCGGGAATACAAATACTGGGATACATGTGTCTTAAGGCCCAAATACAGATACTGAGATGGATATGTCTTTTATACAACGGAATATCCCTGAGATACTTCTGCAGAAACCGCGAAAATGCATTCCGGAATCCAGATACAGGTGCTTATAGAAATACTTTCGTTCGCCGAACGGTGCTACATGGGGAGGGTGTAGTTCGTGGCGAATGCGAATGGTAATTTCTGCTTATCCTGCTCTTTTTGTGCCAATTTATGCGCTACCCCTTACCTCGAATTCTTTATTTATCGTTAATGCCGCTAAAGAAAACATGTCACCCCCGTTGAACTTCATAGTTACAGAACGGTAAAGACAGCGTACCACTGCCTGACTAAAAAGGCGTCTGCCCGAAATGAACCCAGTTTTGCCGTGAGGGCGCGTCTAAAATTGTCGTATCATAAGCTTCTGAGTCACTCATAGTGTGGGGAGATTGGACAACAGGGCCGTACTATTTCTGCACTCAACTCCCTTACAGCGCTCAGCTCCGCTAAATTGGAAAGAGTGGAGGGCTCTGTGAGAGCAGCGGATTTTGTTAGTCTTGCGAGTAACCTTCTTTAAACCACAGTTTTTATTTGTTTTTAATGTCGGTGACTGAGATGGATCATGTTATAGGGCGGGTTTATATTATAAATTCCGAAGCAACTTGCACCATACATATGTTTTTATCCTTTAAATTTATCTTAAAAAGTGCAACAAATATAAATAGATACCTTAGTCTGGCAAAGTATCACGATACAAGCGATGCATTCTAAACGTATTTCACTGCTGAGATGCCAATACATTTTTCAAATGTATCTCGATACAGAGATGCAGATACTCGAACGTATCTCTAAGACAATATCACGATACATTTGTATCGCGATACTGCCCAGCACTGCCGCATACTCAGGTCAGAAATTAAAACCAGACGGTGTTGCACACGTTACTTCTCAAAAGTAGCGAGATACCGTTACAAGTTACTTGGCCGTAAAAGTAACTAAATACGTTACTCGTTCCTTTTCTAAAAAGTAACTGAATATGTTACTCGTTACTGTACAAAGTAACTATATCCGTCAACCTCAAGAACGAAGGGCGAGGGTAAGACGGCCGGAGGAGGAAGCAGACGGAACGCTGGAGAAGAGAGGGGAAACCTCCTTCTCTTTTTAGCGTTCCGTCTGCTTCCTCGTCCCCGGCCCGTCTTACCTCGCCCTTCGTTCTTAGGCTTGCAACGGACTATAGGCAGAAGTAACTCGTTACTTGTTAACGCTTTACGTACATGTCTAATTTCGGCCAGCCGAGCTAGGCGCTGCTACCGTTCCTCGGTCTCGTTCGTCCGCCTTGCACGCTTAGGAGCGGCATCCGCTGCGTGACGCTGCTTTCGCTGTTCACCGCATTCGGCAGTCCGTCTCCTTCGTCCACAATCTGGCTTCTTTTGCCGCCTGCTTGGATCAGCGCTAGTACTTGGTCCACTGTTTTGTCCACAGACGGACGCCGTCGGCTTCTCCCTGTCGTACGTGATCCTGGGTTCAACTTCAACCCCCAGCCCTGCCCGTTTCGATCTGGATGAGCATCGCACCGGCGTGCGGTCGTGTATCACTACTGCGTGATGCACGTTAAAGAACCCAGGCTAGCGGTTGTACCGCAATGGCTAAATTGCTCATCTACAGTCTGAGACACCAGACGCCCACTGAGGCAGACTAACTTCCGGCTTGTATAAACATACACACACCCCATGTGAGTACTCATGCTAATACATAAAAAAAAGAGGCACGGACGGCAAGCGTGCATTGCTTCACACGTTCATTGTCTCTACCTTGTATGGCCGGAGAAAAAAGTCGGGACATAATATTGTCGGCACATATTACATTTTGGTATATTACTTTGTTGTTGAGATAAAAGCAAAACATAAATTTTATAATGGTAAAAAAAACAAAAAAACAACATGGTATGTGATTAAAGGAATTTCAGCGTTGAGATAGCCCAAGGTCAGCGCTGTGTCTATAGCGCTGAGTTAGCGCACGCAGCATATGTTTGAACAGGCCTTCAGTACCGGATACTCAAGATGTCCGTCGAAAAAGGCGCGAGTTTTTACCGCAGATACAACTTTTACGTTTCTTTTCTATTCAGGATGAATGTAACGAAACAGAAGCAGTGGGTGACATGAAGGTTCGTTTCCATCGACTTCCTGTAGAGCGGGTAATGATTATTCCGTTTTTTTTTTCTTAAAAAAAAAACGTCACTGCGCGTGTTTTTTTTTTTATAACGCACAATTTTCTATTAAAGAAAAACAAAAAAAAAAACTCAGCTTGCATATTAGCTCGGAGCACGTGGAGCGGAAGCTCGCGCTGCAGAACCCAGGATGCCGGGTTCAATCCCCTCCCCTGCCCGTTTCGATCTGGATGAGCATTGTACCGGCGTGCAGTTGAAGACCACAGGGTAGCGGTTGTACCGCAGCTAAATTACTCATTTACAGCTGAGACACCAGACGCACACTGAGGCAGACTGACTTTCGGCTGTATAAACGTACACACAACAATTTTTTTTGCAAAATCTAAACTCGTGATTGAGCGTAACTTTCGTAAAAAGGAAACTGGATATCTTCGGGTTTCTTTTGAAAGTTCAGTTGCGATATATATAAGATAGTATAAAATTTTGCTCCTATGTTAGTTTACTGTAGGCCATCTGAACGCGCGACTCGTGAAGCACATTGTTTACAACCTACTTTCCGCTCAAAAAGCCGGATTGTGAAAGCACAGGAAAAAGAGGGATGGCACAAGCAATAAGGGAAATAACAGTCTTGTATCTAAACTTATGTTAAAACTCGGCAGTCTTTTATTGTCTTGTTCCTGAAGTAGACACATACATTTATATAATCATTTTATTTCAAATTTTTCTTATATGTCTCACGAATTTAAACTTTTTACGCGTCCTCTACTAGAATGATAGTTTATCCTTAAACAAAGTTCCATATAGTATAGCAACCTCCAGCTGTATATAGCCAAAAATATATACGTACAAATGAACTAAATAGTCACAGCCGCAACGACTCACGTCTGTGGACATGGTAGTAATATGACTAGGGATAACCATGATTACAAGGAGGTCACTTGTTTGCATAGCGAGAGTGACATTGCCACCAAGTATGGCATTTAGAACCTAGAGTTTATTAAATTTCATACAGAAAGTACATTTTGTTTTTAAATGCAACCTAAGATAATGCAATGTCAGGTTTCTGTGGCAATATTCAGAGCTATAGGCACAGTGCGCTCGTACGCCTCCGTCATCGACCAAAGGTGTGCAGTTCACCTCTAAAATGTTTAACTCAACTTCAACGACGAGAGTACCAATAACGATAAGAGATATACAGGTTCAATAATTGATTAATGTTCATTTTATCTAAAATTAACACTGCCCTGGGCTACACGTGCTCCCATTTTAGTTTCGGCGCGATTCCGCCTAATTAATTTGAGTGATCTAAATCAGATCGAATCGGTGTTTCTAGGTGTCCAATATAAATATAGGCGCGAGAGTCTATCTTTTGCTACACGTATCCAATACCTTGTATACTGGAGTACAAGGTGTCAAAAATAAAACAATGCTAAACACTGAAGAGTGGCTTTAAATTTTAGCGCTTGCTATTTTTACCGCTTCGTCAAAAGAACCTATATTCGGCGTAAGTGTACCAGTCTTTGCCAAAACTGAAAACAAAAGTAACTCTTTATAACATAACCTTAACCCCCCCCCCCCCCCGTCTTATATAAAAAAAAAATCCTCCGTTCTTTTTGTTGTTTTATTGTTGAAGCACTTTGAAACGGTACATTTAGCCCGCAAACTTAGGTAGTGCATGCAGGAAAGAGATGGCGTCAGCGCGAACGCTTGAATTTCCAAGAGTCGTTTCTAAGTAGCGTTCTTGCGTAAGAACAGCATGAGGGAAGATAACTGGGAGAACGCATGACCCATAGCTGTCTTACGATGCGTGGCGTGCTTGAAATTTGCCGGCTCCTCGCTTTTCTATATTAGGTTTCGGAGAGAAGGGACCCGCTACTTCTCCTGGTCGTGATTGATGAAGGTGGTTGCAGACGTAGCAGAAAGTGCAAAAACCGAGGACCGTGGTCCTCAGTTTAGAGCTGCGGATATCTCGAATGCACTCCTTCTCTCTCTCAAAGTGACGACGTTCATTTTGTTACGATAAAGCTGGCGTGAAAAAGGGTGGCGGTTGCCCCACTGAACTCTGCAGTACAATGAATCTTGAGAAAGCTAAGAAACTTTGTGTGAAGTTTTGCAACAGCTTCGTTTCGTAGGGAGTGTACGAGACGAACCGTTTTCCACACCGAGAACTGTCAGGTACAGGTATGCCGTGCGGTACTTCATAACGACTGGGTTAAGTGTGTAACGTAAAACCGTGTTTAAAAGTTTAAAATTAATTTAAAAAAGAACGCACAAGCGGTTATGTGTACGGTACGCATCTGCACGGTGCACACCTGAGTTATTCATAGCGTTCATGAAAGGCGATCAAGATTCTTGGTTGTTCGGCGTGGATACCGAACTCAGATTTCTGCCATGTGTCGTTCTGCCTTACCAGGGCTGTGTCAGTCGACCTCTGAGGTCGAGGAGAACATAAGGTCCAGAAAATTCACAATAATCTTTTTCGACTTCAATTTTCATTTTGCCTAGCCTTTGATCACCTTAAGAACCCTGATTAGGGCACGATAAAGGGAATGTGAGTATCGCTTAAGCATTACGTATATGACAAGCACAATAAAACAGCCTTGAAAATCAAACGCACAAGGGCATAGTTATTGGCACGATAATAAAGTGCGAGAAGAGCCTCCAATTTTCCAGCGTCCATCCAGAAGCTTAGTGCCGACTTTCCGTTTGTAATGTTTTGAACGCGAGTGTTTATTTCGGAGCTCACGCGACAATATTCAGGGCACAAAGCTCGCGTTGGGGGCTACACGAGGCGAATCAAGTTTCAATCGTTATTGATTCGACACTCGTTAAATATTATTGTCATTTGCTCACACTCGTCCTAAGGGCATGTCACCTACCGTGGCAAAAAAAAAAGCCTTTCCATCGTGTTTGTTAAGTGCATCGTTTAATTACATTGAGGGGCGTGTACGATAGTTGCACGAATTTTCACTGTTCAGAATCATACGTAGCTTTCACAGTTCGTAGAGCGACAACTATACTCCGTTTCACATTACGGTGGATCGCAGCGGAGATTACGAATCATCCCAGCCCATCCAGGGCCGCGAACGTATAACGTGACCAGGCTCCCCGCTTGTCGCTGCGCTCGTCTCGAATGTCACGTGACGCGTGGTTTTCAATGGCTTCCATGGCTCGCATACCATCCACTGTGGCCCATTGTCAGATAAAACGTAGTATATATTCTTGAAATTTTTCACGGTGTGCAAGCTATATGCCGAGGGAAAGTTCGTCTGCTTCTTGCACAGGTGTTGCGATGATGTGAGAACGCCGAGCTCTTATTGGTTGATTGGAGAAAATAGTGGGTTGACCTTAAGGCATCCAGCATTGAGGTCTACCCACTATGCTTCCAATCGAAGCCAATCAGAGCTCGGCGTCGTTCTGACGTCACCGCAACCCCTGCGCAAGAAGCAGACGAACTTGCTCTCCGCATAGTCTTGGACAGCCCAAGAAACGCGAGGAGTGGCTTATTGCGTTCCCGCTTTGTGATTGGTCCCTTGGCTTTCTTATCAACTAATGCCGCAATCTGATTGGCTGTGGAGCGATAATGAGGTGCTCGGAACTCGCCACGCCCTCGACAAAATAGTCGCACGTCCCTAATTTAAAAAAAAAAAAGTACATATTTACAAAAAGCTATGGCTGGTTCCGAACGAGGGTAAACTACTTCCTCAGATGCTATCTCCCCGAGCATTCTACAAAGTTTAGTTCTCAATGGCGTACTTTAATTAGAATACAGCCATTGTATAGCTTCAGCAACGCTTGCTTTCGGGCCAACGCCAATTACAGCGAAGACCAGGCGCATGGAGCCTGTCATGCGGGATGACGACAGCCTCTAAAAACGGGCCGTGTTCTCGGACGGCAGGGGCTTTGTACTGGCAGGGAAGGCAATTAGATGCACAGCAGCGCCGGATTGGGGTCTTCCCTGCAATGCGCGTTGATTGTTTCCGGTGAACCGGCGTGAGATGCGCAGCTTGATGAAGCCTTGCACGCGGACAGATCCCAATTTGTAATACCGGATGGAAAAAAAAAAAAACTAGCGTAAATAGAGGCTTCCTTGCGGATAAGCTCCCTATCTGTTTGTTATTTGTTTGTCTGGTGTTTCCCGGAGAAAAATGGGACAACCGGGAGAGGTGTGGGCGTCTTAATGCGGGCAAGCTTACCGGATGGGGATTCGAAACCGAGGATGGAGAAAAGAGATAGGGTGGAAATGTAGCGGGGTGTTCGAGTTATCGGCACGGTGGGAAGTTCCGATCGACTATAGTCTCCAAACGGATAGAACTGGTTCGGCTCCTTGTTCGTGATGTCCCTTCACAGAGGGTCCACCAGGCAAAAAGCTCAGGATGGCTTTGAAGGCTCGGCCTACAGTCCCGCGTGGTGCAGTTAGCAAAAGATAATCTTCGCTGTCTGCGTCGTTTGGTATTTGGAAAATAAAGAATAGACCGATCTCACTAGCCAGTTTGACTACGCCACCGCTGCTGCAATGCGTCGAGGGAGCTAGTCTTTCTACGCGTGGGACAACATCGCTGGAGCTCTGCGCGCGTGGAGCATGAGGCGGCACGAGCCGTCTTGTGCACTGCTGCCTGCCTCCTGCGAACTAAAGTTATGGCGGCGTCACGCATGCGCCAAACGCTTGGTGAGATCGGTCTATTGTGGCGCTCCTTTGGTTTACCGCCCAAATGTGCACACGGCTTGCACGTGACGTCATCGCATCACGCTGGTGGTCATTCCTACTTGTTCTTTTGAAGTAACGCAAGTTCCATGGTGCGAGGCCACCGCGATGACTGTGGATGCTACGCCATTGATGTGACGTGAGCGATATATACGCAAATCTGCGGAGCACGACGTCACGTCGCACGTGACGTTGCATATCAATTGGGGTATCGCGTGACGTCCATGACACTGCGTTACGAGACGTTACATTATGACTTGACGGCCACGTAACTAGATCTCATACCGTTGTTGACATCCTGACGTCTACGATGGAAAAAAGAATGCCATCTAAAAACATGAAATGAATCAGATTGATATGATATGATAAATAAGATTGATACGATAATTAAATCAGATTGATAAGATACACTTCATTCAAAAGACCGAGTTTCTTGTCACTAATATATTTTTTTATATCATGGCAGGTTATTTTTTTTAAGACAGCCCTAGTCCCCGAGAATAGTATGGAAGAGAAATACGTAATACGTTTTGCTAGAACAAAAGCTGCGTTATCTTAAGAACTTTATTTTGTTCCGTACGTGCGCAAACCAAAATTTGAATTGATATTATATCTGGAAACGTCGTGAATGTTACTTGCGTCAATTTCTCTTAACGTGTTTTCTTTAAAAGTTCAAACGGAATTGTTTATTGTCAGCTCCGAGCATGGGGTGCCACTGTAGCATCTGCGACCAGCACCGGACGACAACATCTGGGGTCAACGCAATCTGCGAACCACCTCTTTTTTTTTTTTTTTAATGCGCACGGCAGTCATGCATTTTCAAAAATGTCAGTGTGTATACTTTCCGCAGAAAACACGGAGTGTTTATCACTGCGATGAACGGAGGGAACTCGGCGTACCAGTATGTTTATACCTGGGCGGTTTTCTTTCAAAATTCAGTCAGTGGGGAACTTTGTCGTACATGTTTTGGCGCATACCATACGAAAGACAACGCTTCATAGTTGAAAGTTTAGATGTGTGTTTTAAAGAAATAAAATCCCCAGAGCGGGCAGAAACGGCAGTGTTTTGACGACTGTCGTCCATGTCATCTTTGAGTCGCGCTCGATCCAAGACTATATTAACCACAGATACTCAACGCGTTTTTAGGACAATCTACGTGTAATCTAGTATGACAGCATACAGTCAAACGCCGCTACAACGAACGCTTCTACTACGAAATAGCCTGTACAACGCTTTAATACTTTAATAGCCTGTACATCTGCTTTATTGGGGTCATTAAAGTGCGCGACGGATATAACGAAGTGACGTGTATAACGAAGAATTATCGCGGTCCCACACGCTTCGTTATACAGGCGTTTGACTGTATATATATATACGTTTAAGATTTGTAGCCTTTAGTTAAAATTCGCAAACATCTCTTTACTTTTGGACGACTTAAAATGTATATTTTAGCATCTTTAACATTAAATAAATATGACGAAAGAAAGTTTTCAAAATCATATTACAAAAAAGAAATGTAATGTTTCGCGCGTTATTGATTGCTAAGGCGGATTTGGATATAATTTTATCAATTTCGGCCGCCAATAATAAACCTCTTTCAGTACTATGTTTGACACGACTTCGCCCAGATTAAAAAAAATAAAAAAAGGCGTTATGTGGTGCAATTATTTTAGACTTAAGATTTAGTAAAACTTGGCACAAACAACCTTGCCACAAAAAAAAAGGAAAAAAAAACGCGTTTGCAGTTGCTTGGGCTATGTTAGAAGCTCCGCACTCTGTCTGCATTTACACCTCGCGAACTATGTGCGGGCTATGAAGAAACACGCGAAAACAATGTGAGGCGAGAAAATAATAGAGTGCAAAAAATTAAGGAAGTAATACCCGTGTTAGACGGCGTTCTAAAGATCCTTTTCACTAAGCTCCTGTATAAAATCGGCGAACCAGCGCACGCCGTAGGGCACGTGCGCACTCAACATCGCGAGCAGATTGGCCGATTTTTATAAAGGAGCTTAGTGAAAAGGATCGTTAGAACGCCGCCTGACACGGGTATTAAGAAACATTTCTAAGAAGGGAACTCTAATTTGCTCCTGATCTCGTATCCCGCAACCATAAGCTGCACGAGTTCTTTTTTTTCCTTTCTCTTTTTTTTCCTCAAAACTTAAAGCCGCGAATGCACCGTTTATACACTATACAAAAAACAAAAAATGCTTCCAGATATTGTTGGGGGTTTGTTTCTTCCTTATGGATGAGGAGGGTACTGCCACATTGGTCATACAAAACAATGTCTTGCAGACATCTTCGAAGCATATGTATGAAGCGAAAAAGCTTCGAATATGCTTGACGCCTGTCCGCAGATAATTTCATCATCGTGTGCAGCGAATACCGTGTCTGCTGCACGACATGTACGAGCAGTGTGACACCTTTCAACACCCCATGCACACAAGTATGTGCACTGCAGAGGGACTCTCATCATGGTGATGCCCACTAACCAGAAGGTGGGGCAACATTAACGCAGTCACACGTCGCTCGTACATCAGGCTTTTAAAAGTTCGCTGAAGGCACGATGACAAAATGATGTGCGGAAAGACGCCTCAAGCTTTGTTCGCAGACAGTTTAAGTTCGTCTGCTTCTTTTGCAGGGGTTCTGGTGACGTCAGAACGCCGAGCTCTGATTGGCTCTGACTGAAGGATAGTGGGTAGACCTCAAGGCAGCTTGCTTTGAGGTCTACCCACTATTCCTTCAATCAGAGCCAATCAGAGCTCGGCGTTCTGACGTCACCACAACCCTGCAAAGAGCAGACGAACTTACGCTCTGCATGGGACGGGATTGTTATTCAAGGAAGAAGTACGCCTCAGACTGTGCCTCCATAAAGACTGTCACTTGCACGATGGATAGAAACTTCTTCCGTAAGGGAAGAAGTTTTTTTTTTCTCTTTCGGGATGCGACGAGACAAGCCCGGTTGCGGTCTTTGCAGGGCCTCGCCAGCGTACGATTTGGGCAGGAGCCCTTCCTTTCCCCGCGCATCTGATCGACCCCGGGGCTGATCGGACGCGCGCTGGGCCGCTGGAGCGACGACGGACGTGGTCCGGGCGTCCCGCAGCAGCAGCCGCCGCCGCCCCGCTGGTGCTGGTGCCGATCGATAGCCCTGATCGACGCGTCGGACACCGGCCTGCCGACACATCTTGTCCGGTACGCCATCTTCCCGTCTCCGGGCTTAGACGACGCCAATATATCGTCCTGGACTCTGCCGCGCGCCTCGTGTTCTTTTGGACAAAAAACAAAACAAAGAAATGTTTTGGCCGCGACCGCGATCGAACGGGACACTGCGGTCCTCCTTTCTTTTCGCGTGCGTGTGCGTGTGTCTGTCTATGTGTGCGGTTTGCTCACGTGAGTGATTGGCTTGTAGCTTAATGTGGCGTTATACTCCATCCCACTTTAATTCCGACCACAGGAAATACTGCTATCCAATGGAGCAGACTTACCGATGATGTTTTGTAACCGCTACTCCGCGAGTAGAGGTACTAAACAGTGGAATAAAACGTAATATAATCGTATAAAACAGAATAAAATATAATGTAACAAAAAAAACCAGAATGAAAAAAATAACTAAAGTAAAATAAAATTGAATACTATCGAGTAGAATACAAGGAGATGGAATAGCTTTGTTCAAATAATCGAACTTCTAAGTAGGAATGGTTTTTTGATTTCTATGAAATTATTATATATTTTATTGATTGAAGCCAAATAACGGACATGAAAAATGAACTAGAAAAATAGTGAAGTTAAAAACAAATATCTGCCCCTGGTGAAGAGATCTCTTTTATAGGCCGGAGTGAGAAGGAAAATGGAAGGGGAACAGAATCTATTCTTCAGCCTGGTACTGCCCAATAAATTCCCGTTTCCACGACGCGCGAGCTTTCGTGAAAACCAACAAAGCAGGCAGTTAGATTGAATCTGCCGTTTTTGTCGTTGGTGTTTGTAAAAAAGTTACGGGCTGACGGTCCACGATTTCCAAGAACGTCTACGTTATGAAGATGGACAAAACTGGTTGAGCCTTACGCCGCATTTTTGTGTTCCCCATAAACTTTTGACACTTAAGGATCGCGATTGATTAATCAATTGTCAGACTGCGCCCGAGGGAGGACTGCACTCATCTATGTTATTTGAAGCACATCCTCTGGTTTCGGACATTTCTTTCTTGACTACGTTGCGTTGCGTTCCACCGCGAAGCATACTGTGGTTGTTGCTTGCCATAGCAACCTTAATTAGTGGCATCTCGTCGTACCCAGAGATGTACGTAACCTGTTACTAGTAACCAGTTACTTCCCCTTGTTACTTTTTTCGGCAACGACTAACCTATTTAGTTACTTTTCTGGAAAAGGAACAAGTAACGTGCTCAGTGACATTTAAGGCCAGGTAACGAGTAAGGGTATTTCGTTACTTTTGAGGAGTAACGTGTACAACAACGTTGAAACAGTCTGGTTTTAACTCTAACCTGAGTATGCGTCTGCTGTGACAAAGGCAGATAGGCAATCCTAAAAAACAACTAAACAGAAGGACTGTATATAGCAACGTTTATCGCTGAACACGGCAGTCGAATTCAACAGCCGGAAATGTCCTTCACCCAGCGAACACAGTAAGGTTCTTTGGTTGAACCATCTAGAATCGTGTACAGATCGAAAGTAAACCCGGAGGTGCTCAACGCGGGAAGGCACAGAACCCATTGTCAACTTGGAATTCTAGAAGCAGAAAGAACAAAAGAGAAAGGGAAACTATGATTCACCTGCTCTTCCTGAAGCACAATACTGCCATCCATTCGAGCGCGTCAGTTCATTCGAGCGCGTCAGATGTAATCTCAATGAAGCGGGGAAACATAACGGATGAAATCTTGGAGAGGCAGCTAGTGCTTAAGCGCAACGACTACGGAAAAAAAATCAATAAACCATAAAGCAAAGACAGCTGTGCATTTGGTCGTCAAAGTAACGAGAAGAGTGACTCGCTACTTTTGAGGTACGCGTTTCATTTGGAAATCGGTAACGAGTAACGTATTTAGTTACTTTTGTGGGTAACGTGTACACGTCTGGTCTTAACGCAGCCGTCGCTTCCTGTGAAAAAGAAGGAAACGAAAAGGAACAATTCAAATGTGAAACATAAATGGAAGGAGATGGGGGGGGGGGTGATAAAAAAAGCATGCGAAGGGCGAATCAAGGGTGCAACAGGGTGCAATCGCGGTCATACTGCGAAAACATTATACAAAATACGGTCTGCACATCCCATACGGTACGATATGGACCCTCCGGTACATACTACGCATGCGCTGCCACAAAAGACTCGCATGTGCGCTGTTCGTACCGTATCGGGTGTGCAAAAACGATATTACACAAATACGTGAATAATCGGTGTACATATTTCTGTAATATCGCATTTCTTACCGAACCAATATATAAACATATGAGCTGTCGTTATGTTGGCTGAGCAGTTAAGTAAATTGATCTGAACTTCGTCGCACATTCCTTTCCCCTTAACGCAATTAGGATTCCGCAGTAAACACACGCATCTTTACGTTCTTACGAATAACGCGAACGAGGATATTTTTTTCTCTCGCTAGAGGTCTATCACGAAATCCTATATACCACCAATCGTGGATATGAAACGTTTCTGAAGTCGAGCCCATCGAGGGGACCCCCATCATTCGGATTTGCGCTTATTTCAGATACTGTGCCCGAGGTAATGTATTTAAGGTACTTTTTTCGGGTATTTTTAGTATGTTGAAAGTACGGCCGATGAAGAGTAGTATCTCATACTATTTTATTCCTGCTAATTATATTTCTTATATATGTTCCGCTGATTCCGCTGGTGGCCACACCACCATTTAACTTTATGCCGCTGTGCTGTGCATTCCAAAATATTTATGGTAAAATCCGCTCGCAGCCTCCAATGAATAACATGTGCGGAATTATGCAAATCAGGTATCTCTCTCTCTTTCTCTCTCTCTCTCTCTCTCTCTCTCTCTCTATATATATATATATAAAATTCCAATATCGTAGTTGGCATAGGCACTGGTAACACAGAGTTATGATACAGCGCCGAGCTAGATGCTTTCTACTGGGGTCACATGTCACACGTCGTAAATCTTGCAGGTCGAGGAGACAGTCTAAGAAACACGGTATTCCGTGCACTTGTTTCGGTTTGTTGAAGTGAGCTTTTCCAGCATCCATTTTGCACCATCAAACGCCTTGCAACCTGTCGGGAACAGGTGGAACTGACCAAATTATTGCTGTCGTCACGTTTGCAGTGTCGCCATAAAAGGGTTGCGGTTACAAAAAAGAGGAAAAGAAAATATAAAGTTGATAATTAAATTTGGAAAATTTTACAACTTTGCGAACAAAAATATTTTGACCTATAATTTGGGTTACTCCGTTTCACATTATAGAGATTTAGGGAATCGTGTTTGCACATCCTATACGGCACGATGGACTTCCGGTACGAATTGCGCATGCCACAGATGTGCGTAAGGGAGGGCTTATCGTACCCTATCGATGAAGCAAAAACGGTTGCCTAAAACTCCCTAATAGGGAGTTTTAGGCAACAGTTCGCTAAAACTCCCTAATAGGGAGTTTTAGGGAACTGTTTTGCACATTCGATGGAGAACCGTCTTTGCACATCCGATATGGTACGATGGGCCGAAGATGACTTCCATATGCGCAGTTCGTACCGGAGGGCCTTTCGTACCGTATCGGATGCGCGAAACAGGTTCCCCAAAATAGCCTAGTATGTCCGACCGGAGCCGAGGCTATACGATCGGATGGAGCCCTTCCATAAGTGTCGCCAAAGAGCATCGCCACGGCGCTCGTCGTCTTTGTGCGTTTGCTATCCCCGCTAAACCAATCGCACACGAAAAAAAAACGCACAAGAAAAGCGCAGGATCATGGTGTTTTTTACCGGGTGTGGTTCGTTTGGTCGGGGATAGCAAACGCACGAAGACCACGAGCGCCCCGACGGTGCACTTTGGGCGCTGCATGATTCTCTCCATTCGATTGTGTAGTGTCGTCTGTGGGGTATACCAACACCTAAGAAAGCGTACACGCTTTCCTGCGTCACTAAGGAAGGCAACCGCACACACGCCCCAGATTGGACACGAACGCTGACGCCGTGTCCAATCTCTGGCTTAGGGAGGCCTTCTTTAGTGACGCGGGAAAGCTTTGGCGCATTCGGGCTTTCTCATCTCATTGATCCGTTGAACAAATTTTGAGGCGAGGTAGCGACCGTCACGATTTCGCCGTATATCTTCCCTTCAATAAAGACGTAGCGCTGCATTTTGTGCAGGGGACCTACTGAAGGCCAGCGTGGGGCACAGATCGGGCACCGGTTTCGTGGCAGAGTTCGTTCATGTCTAGTCAGTAAGGAGAGGAACTCCATTCGAACGCTGACGTAGTACTCGTGTGACGGCTTCCGTCGCTGCAGTGCGAAACCGGAATCGCGGAGAGCGACTCGTCTGCTTCTTGCGCAGGAACCGCGGTGACGTCAGAAGGACGCCGAGCTCTGATTGGCTTCGATTGAAAGGATTGTGGGTGGACCTCGATGCTGGATGCCTTGAGATCCACCCACTATGTTTTCTTCAATGAGCCAATAAGAGCTCGGCGTCGTTCTGACATCATCGCAACCCCTGTGCGAGAAGCAGAGGAGCTTGCGCTCTGCATATGTCAGCCACATAACTCACTCTGTATTAAAACAGCCTTCAATGACTTTAAAATATACTTTAGGGGCGAAGCTCCTTAGGGTCTAGCCTTGTCCGTCCGTCCGTCCGTCCGTGCTCACATAAAAAGAAAAACATGTTTGCGCAGTCGACAGGATTCGAACCTGTACGGGAGTCCCCGATGTGGACGAGTAGGGGACTTTGAGATGTGGTAGTAACTCAAGAGCTGGGGTTTCTGTCATGAATGAAACGTTGCATGTAGCCGCTCAACGTCTATACAGGAGAGGGCGCTGCGGTCAAATGCGTATATAATCGCGTTAAACTTTGCATGCATTGGCTCAACGTTTATAGACGAGAGGGCGCTGCGGTCAAATGGTCAAATGCGTATATAACCACGTTCCATACCACACATTCTCTTTCTGACATGGACCGTTGGAGATGCGTTCCTACAGCTTCTAGCGGATCCAGCTTGGATCCGCTAGAAGAACCACTGGCTCTGCATTTCAGCGACCGTAAAGCAGTAATACTGGGGGAATTGTAGTAGACCGTTTCCGCAGCTTGCTAAGCACCCGGATAGCGCTCCGTAATCCCCCACAAGACTTTGAACTCTGCAGATAAGGCTGGCGGCGGGCATGCGCAGGTGCGGCGTTTTCTTCGGGGATAGCGTAGCGGAGGAGAAAAACGGTCTACTACAATTCCTATTGAAGTCGAAACGCAACCCGGAACTCAGCACTACCTATGAGCAATAAAAAAAAATCAGCACCATCAGCACTCACCTATGAACAATAAAATCAGTATCATCAGCACCACCAGAGCTTCGCCCCAATCAACATCATTCACCACGTGGAAATGCGGTCATTTTTGTTGTTGTTTGAGGTTTAGGTAAAGCGACTTTGTGAAAGTGGTTCATTTAGCGTATCCGTTTTGCTGCGTCCACTGGCGAAGCGAGCTCACACCTGCGAAATAACGATAGAAAGAGTTGAGGGATTGCTTACGCTTCACGAACAGTTTTCGAAATCTGTCTTCTTTTTTTTTTTTCAATTGTTTTAAGCCGGTGATTTATCTACGAAAGGGTGATCGGTTATAGTGAGTATTATTTTTTTCTACCAGCAACGAAGGAACCGTACTCTGAACGCTTATTTCAAGCCGGTGCTTTCGCGCTGGATCATCGGTCATGCAGTTGACAAAAATAATGGTGCCTAGTAGAAGTGCTGTTTTGTTGCCTCCCTCTCTCTCTTTCTTTTTCGTTGTGCTAACGTCTGTAGGTCCTTTATAGCATCCAAGACATTTAAAACGGAATATATGTGCGTGCGTGCGTGCGTGCGTGTGTGTGTGTGTGTGTGTGCGTGCGTGCGTGCGTGCGTGCGTGCGCGCGTGTGTGTGTGTGTGTGTGTGTGTGTGTGTGTGTGTGTGTATGTAAGTGTGTAAGTGTGTAAGTGTGTAAGTGTGTAAGTGTGTAAGTGTGTAAGTGTAAGTGTGTAAGTGTAAGTGTAAGTGTAAGCGTAAGTGTAAGTGTAGGGCGGGGGGGGGGGCGGACATGCCAAGTTGTTAGACTCGAAGGCGATTGGAATTACTTTGGCCGCGTGCGTCTATTTCTCAGAGCGTTTATGGTATGCAAGTGGCCTCTGTATAGTGGTATTCTAAGTGGTGCGCAGAAATACGCTATATTTTTTATATATATTTATGAATTTTTATGACGGTTAGGATGATGTTGATGCGGCTAACGCTAACGTTTCTTTTTTCCCTGCATGTTTTCAATACATTGGGTGATTGCATTCGGTACATAAAACGAACGCCTGTGAGTCAAATGCGAAATCTTGAGATTTACTTGCCACACCAATCAAGGACGCCTAAAACGCCCCAGCGGAGAACTGAGGATCAATTTCAACCTGCTCAGGATCCTTTGACGTACAATCAAAATATCGGTTACACGGAGCCTTCTCCGCAATAAGCCTTAATCAATTTTGTTCATTTATACATTGTTGTCCGCGTTCGTTTTGCCGCAATTAGTAACCTACTAAGTTCTATTATTTCGATGATGAATGTGCCGAGCTATTTATTAAGAAGATTAGTACACATTATCCAGCGGGTCACGACGAAATATATTTCTGTGATTGTTAAATCTTATGAACTATGCGCGCCTATACACATTTTCCACAAGGGCGCAGCCATCTTGAATATCGTTACATCGGATATACGTTAAAACATCGTTTTGATCTCTCCACGCCGCTGGAGGGTATTCATGAAAAATGCGTGATTGTCACACATTCTTGTTTTACCTCACCTATATTTTCGTTTATATTCAAGGTTGAAATGTCTTGTTATGTTTTCGTTCCGCATACCAGATATGGAACCCACGTGACTGAGAACGAAAGCAAACGAAAAATGTCTATACTATACCTACAGCTTTCAAGGACTCCTTAAGATCAGGAATATTCCCCGATCTGTGGGAAGTAGGTAGCCATGGTTCATTCGGTCTCGAAGTCAGGAAATAGTGGTTATGGTCTTAACTAGACCGATTTCTATTTCTATTCATTTTACAAAGCCTTTAAAATAAACCATGCATCAATTCTTTTTTTTTTTTTAAAGTTTAATAAGTCTAATTTTTCGTTATCAACATGGCCTTCTGTCCGATAGGTCGGCGACTGCAAATCTGGTAACTTCGTAACTTTTGTGCATTTTGAATCTCGAGTTCTTTGTAGAAGAGCTCATCTAGGCGTTTTGTATTTTGACCTGAATAATCATACCATCACTCTAAAAAAGCCCGTGAGTCTGCTTTCACGCACAACACTCGGAGAGCCAATCACCACAACTTATGGAGGCAGCTCAGCGAATGACAATGCCGAAAACATATGTTTAGACCAAAAAATGCAGTCTGAGTTGTGACATTAAGCAATGCAAAACGTCACGCTTGCATTGCTTAATGTCACAACTCAGGCTGCGTTTTTTGGTCTAAACAAATGTTTCGGCGTTGTCATTCGCTGAGCTACCTCCGTAAGTTGACGATTGGCTCTCTCGAGTGTTAGCTGGGAAAGCAGACTCACGGGCTTTTTTAGAGTGATCCTCTTAGTAGAGCTTTCCGCCTACGGAGTACGTGTTATTTGTCAGGAGTGCCCACGTTAGTGTCGACGATGCGGCCTCTTCGTTGTACAAGACAAGCTTTGGCGTTGCTTTTAAGTTCACCCTCTTTTGTATATTATCTCTCCCCAGTTATTTCAAATTCTTCATTTCTGAAATATGCCGATGCTGTGCGTTGACACAGCAGCCGTAGAATATTAAAAATAAGATGAAATTAAATAAAATGGCGAAAAAAGAGTAAAGTGTCGAAAAAAAGAAGTTGTACTAGTTTACAAGAACAATCAAGGCTACACTCTAAGAAAATGCCTGCGCGTGTACTCACCCGCAAAACACTCAAGAGCCAATGCCTGCGATCTACGAAATCAGCTCAGCGAATGATGATGGCGGAACATCCGTTTAGACCTCAAAATGAAGTCTGCGCCTTGGCATTACGCAATGCAAGCATGACGCTTTGCATTGCGTAATGCCACAGCGCAAACTTCATTTTTTTGGTCTAAATAGATGTTCCGCCTCATCATTCGCTGAGCTGATTCGGTAGATCGCAGGGATTGGCTGTTTACGTGTTTTGCGGGTCAGTAGACGCGCAGGCATCTCTTAGAGTCTAGACACAGAACGATAGATACGCGGAGAATGTACGTAAAAATGACAGTGTACTCTCCGCGTATCTAGCGCTCTTGTGTTTAGCCTTGGTTGTTGCGGTAAACTAATACAACTTTTTTTTCGGCAATTTACTATTTTTTTTGTGTGTGTGACTTTTTCGCCATTATATTAGATTTTTATTTTTATTATCCTACGGCTGCTGCGTCTGCACACCTTGCTTTTGCCTATATATCAACGGAAGCATTTGTAAACCTTCACCACTTATGTATATATATATATATATATATATACTATATATATATATATATATATATATATATATATGGTGTTTTTTATTCTTTACAGATTTGTTTAAAAAAAAAGCCATGAAAGTTACATCTATGCTGTTTATGCAGGTGAGTTATACGGCCAGGGGGACATTATGTGGGTGGCTAATCTTTGCGATAAGTCGGCTAATTAAATAAAATCTGTTATTAACTTCTTAATTAGTGAAAATAGACAGGTTCCGATTAGAAACCTATTGAGCGTCATCGGAAACCACTAAATCAACTCTTTTTAGAACGACTTGAAACTTGTGGGAAACTCGGGGCGCAATAAAGTTACCATTCGTGCAACAGGCGCATAGCTAGCAGTGGCGGAAAGGCGATGCGCGTTCCGCCACTGCTATACTATGTTTCATACTTAGCGTGCAACGCTGTCAAAGCTACTGGCGCGAGCTTGGGGCTTGATCTGGTTGATCATTTTCACGCGCTCTCGCGCAAACAAAACCGTAGATGAAGCCACGCGCTCGCGCCAGTAGCTTTGACAGTGTTGCACGCTAAGTATGAAACCGAGTAGCTGTCTGTACCAAATAAACAAACACGACAGCTATCGAAAAAGGGGATGCGTTGTTGTGCCTGAAAGCTGGCCATAAAATGTATGTCATCAAGCACGTGCCGCTCACGCTCAAGTGCGGGAGCGTGATGTCACCGCCGGAACGCCGTGTGCAAAAGGTGCGCTTCGGACTTCACCTGTGCTCGTTGCATGCTTCGTGCGATGGGCTGTGAGGCGACCGCGTCTACATCTACGGCCTCGACATCGGCAGCAGCGTCTACATCTACGGCGGCTTCCGCAGGCAAACGTGGCCGCCCACGCAAATACGAGGCGTCGTTGTCGACGTCGTCCCAGACGTCGCCTTTAAGGTCGTCCTGGAAGTCGTTCTTGACGTCGTCCTTGAGGTCGTCCGAGAGATCGTCCTCGGCATCGTCCTCGACGCCGTGATAGAGGTTATCCTTGATGCCGTACTTGGCGTCGATATCCAGGACGTCGTCATATGGGTCGTCCTAAGCTTTAATACGTGTAGAAACATTACTCGAAAAACATTTCTTCCGTGGGACTATAAGGCCGGTTCTCACATGCAGTAAAGCGCTGATGCAGCGCTGCCTCACGTGTCGTCAGCTACTTGTCGTCTGCCATGAGCAACAGTTTTGTCGGTGCGATACAAAGCTGGTGAATACTCCCGTCAGCACTCGCTTAGCGCGAGGTCTGCGCTATGCTTGTAGCTCTCCGCTGCATGTGTGAACAGGCCTTAAAGGGATACTTCAACGAAGTTTTTAAATATAACCGTCGTGTTCAGAAATGGGTTGAATAGGATCCACAACATCCGTAAATGACAAACGCTCGTTTGTATTTTGAACCTGATGGCTGTATTTATCGTTATAAACGGCCCACTCTGGCAGCCGCTCGGAGAGCAGCCAGCGGAGAGCACGTCACATCCGGCGCAATCATGACGTAGATTGTCTCGGGACGAGCAAAGCTGCGGCGAGGCTGACGTTGACAGGATGTCCTGCCGTTCCAGCCACCGAAGCGGTCGAAGTACGCCAGCCATCGGGCCACTGCAACTAACCGCAAATCTGCTTTTGTGTGAATTTTGAGTGACTGGTTAATCTTCTATAATCTTTAGAAGGACCATAGCGACGCCTGGGGCAAACAAAAGAGATTCCCGTTGAGTGGGGAGTTCCTCCCTCCCCTCTTCTCTTGTGGTGGCCGTAGAGCTATCGTGAGGACGTCAGGTTCAAAGCTTGTATAGTTTTTGGTGAGACAGGCATCGTCCCTACCTGTCAAGGTTCCTAGACGGGCATTACAAACGAGGCTTTAGCGACATCCACCAGGTGCACTTTGCTAATCGTTTAATTGGTTGTAAAATTCCTTTTCGTGTCTTTTTTAACAACACATTGGTGTGTCCGATGTGATACTGCTCATTTGAACACGTACAGACCAGAAAATAGGCGCCGACATTTCGTTGTAGTACCCCTTTAAAGGGGTAGGGAAACGAAATTTCAGCGCTCATTTTCTAGCTTGAATGTGTTGCATGTTGCACCCTAACCTCAAAAACACCAGTCTTCCGTTGAAAGGCACAAGAAAACTAATTTGAAAGCTAAATAAACGATCTTCCAATGTGCACCTGGTGGATGCATGCGGAGCCTATTTGGGAGGTAGTCTAGCAACGTTGTGGAATCTGCTACGTAGTCGTGACGTAGCAGATTCCTCTGGCGCAGCGCCGCTCTTTGGCATTTCAACATTTTCCTTCTTAGCTTTCCTCCCCAACTCACAAATCGCGAATTGAACCAAACAGTCCAAGAAGACGGAAAGGGTGGACTCTCCTCTTTCTCGGACCCTCGTTTGTGCAGCCGGATGCAGCCATTCTCCCCTAGAAGATTAGCCAGTCGCTCAAAACTCGGACAAAAGTTGCTTTCCCACCCCGTTCAGCCCTAAGCTGACAGTGCTGTGGAAGCTACGTGCTTCTTGGGCCAGCCACACGCTCGTCACCCCACGGGCACTTCGAACGGCTCGGTTGTAACGCGATGACGCTATTGACACCACCACAACGCTGACAACGCCACCAAGGGCAAAGCTCATAATCCCGCCAGCCTTGCTACGTCACGAATGCGGGGAAACTTTTCTTTCTGTTTTTGTTTGCGCCGGATATCCCATGACGCATCGCGCCCCTCCGTTCGCTTCTCTTCGAGCGCTCGCTCGAGTGCACCGTTTGGAACGAAAAATATAGCCAATCGTTCAAAATACAAACCTGCGATTATGAATTACGGTTATTACACGTCATGCTTGACCCATTTCCGAACAAAATTTGAAAATCTCAAATTTCGGTTCAGTATCCCTTAATGCTTTCACCTTCCTACACGTAAGCAGTCTTTTTGAGTGTCCTCCCCTAATTTTAGAGCACAGCTCTTAGGTGCCCGTTTCCGGGTTTCGCGGCGTCGGTGTCCGCGTAACCGCCGTGCTAATTTTAGCGGGAAATTGAATTGGTGTTGAGGTCACGTGACGTCAATTTTCCCTCCAAGTTTTGCTGGGAAAATGACATCACATGACTTTGTGTCACGTCCCCCATGAACGTATTCAGTTTCTCCGCTAGATTTAGCGGCAAAATTGACGCCACATGACCTCAACACCAATTCAGTACCCCCGCTAAAGTTAGCAGGAGAATGACGTCACATGACTTCGTGTCACGTCACCCATGAGCAAATTCAGTTTCTCCGCAGATTTAGCGGGAAAACTGACGTCACGTGACCTCAACACCATTCTGGATTGTACGGAGGAGGAGGAGAACGGGCATACCCTCCCTTCCGTACCCCCCTCCTCCTCCTCAAAAGCTGCGCTCAAGTGTCGCGTTGCAGAGATTTGTAAACGTTTCCTTATCAGGACAGTTTCGATTTCTGTAGTTTACTAAGTAAGCAAACTGAACATGCGGACGAACCCTTTACCACATTATACTATAAATACTATCGATGTATACGTTTTGGCGAACTGTGTGGGGAATCGAGAACCAATAAAGACTATAAACATATTACAAAAATAACTAACATTTAAGTGAAAAACGAAATGACAAAGATATGCGTCGTAGGATGGAGGTACAAATATGTCTTCTTTCAAGCGAACTGCCTAATATGTTGGAATTATATATGTGAAAGAAATGTTATTGCATTTCTAAGAGCACATGGAAACCTTTTCATATAAAAAAACTGGAAAATATAAAGAATACGTTTTTTTTGTTAAAATGACGTCGAATTTTGTACTTTTAGCTTTTTTTTCTCATGTTTACAGTGTTATATCTTTTATATAAACTGTATCTAAATTTACAATATTATAATTTCTGAATAGGCCTTTCACATGATATGTTCATTATACCTCATATACACGATCAGCATAAAGGTACCTTTAACATATGTCCCTTTCCAATCGGCAAATGAACCCGCGCTCTTGAATCGCGAGCACATGCCTCGCGCGGAGGATCACGAACTGCTTCGCCGCCGACCATGAAGGCCCGCTAGTTAAAGTTACCTAATGATCGTGTGAATGGGTTATTATTCGATAAGTAATTGTGCATCGAAAGCTAGCTCAAATAAAATACAAAACGACGTTCCGGCCTGAGTCAGGCCTTCTTCAAGACTGAAGAAGGCCTGATTCAAGCCCGAACGTCGATTCACTAAATGCTTTAGAGCACCAATAACGCTTCGAAATGCGACTTCAGTACATTATATTCTTCGGCATCCAACACTATATCTTTTTTTATATATGTAAGTTATGTTTTTGCGTCCTCAAAAATTTCTTGTTATAGTGAATGGTGGATATCTAGGACTGCTTTAAACCGTTTAATATTAAACGACTGTCTATCTAGCATTTCAATAAAACAAATTATTAAAGAAACATAAAAAATAAACTGGTTTTTCGGAACGAGTAACCGGTAAACTAAACCGTAAAGATAAAAACCGTAAGAAACCGAAACGAAGCCGATATCACCAGAAAACAGTAACCGAAACGTTGTATTTTTCGGTTTGAGTCACTGGTTCTCACTGCCTACCTTCGGTAACGGCCGCACGACGGCGCGCCGGTCGCGTCGCACGGAGTGGTTAGTTTATTCAACAAAACCGTAGTGAAGAGAAAAAGAAAAGCGCATGCTTAATTATATTATTTTTATCTTTTTGCTTGTTGGTAGAATTTATTCAGAGTAGTTTGAGTGTGCTTGTGGAGCCTAATGAAGCTAAAACAATTGCTTTACACTCTTACAGAAGCCGCCTTTAGGTATGACCAAAAAACATAAATAACGCTATGCAAATAAGCATGAAAAAAAAAAAAAAAAAACAGTAGAGCGAAGCGACTCTTAGTGCTTCTGACGATAAAGAGAAATCAGAGCTACTTCCCTACGTTCTTCGTTAACCAGACGGTGGGACGTGTTCCGCCATGATTAGGCAGTCCGTGCTTCTAATTAACTGAATTCTTGTATTCGGATCAATTAGATGGTTGTAGACGACGGACGACCAAGGTCGGAACGGCTGGTGCCAGGGACGTGTCTTCATTTTTCTCCTGGACTCCTTCCTAGCCCGCTCTGATTTTTCTCTCCGGACGGCGGCGTACGTTTGAGGGAAGAATCCTATTAATCGATGGCAGACAAACTCTTTACATAACATCGGCACAAAAAGGTCGCCGCTGTCACGTGTCCAGTTGGAGGGGGTTAAAAAGGAATGCGTCGAGGAGGAGTTTCAGCTCGGCTGAACGTTTGCAACTGCGTAGTTTCTTTTAAACCGGATCTAGAAGGTATTTTGCTGAATAGCTATTTGCAGAACGCTGATGTGACGAAAGCCGCTTTTTTGTTATGTTTATGTGCGTACGCTGGGGGAGGGACGGCATTTTTCTTTTTCGAATAAGGTCAACCATAAAGACCATGCCAGATCTAAATTCGATATCGTCCCGAAGAGTTATAATTCAAGAATCCTAATTCCTGGGGTTTTAAACTGAGAAAGCTTAAGGTCTTTCGGCAGGTTTTCACTGCACGTTTTCTATCAAAATGTTATCCTCTAATATCTGCGGGTGTTATGTTGTTTTACTCTAGGCTTGTGCAAGCGACCTTTCTTCAGTATCTCATATAATAATTGCTAGATTCCGAAACAAGAAAGCATCCCTAAAAACAAGCAAAAAAAAAAAAGCAAAACAACAACAACAGGCGCTTATTTTGTTTTCGTTTGCGTCCCAACCCGCAAAAGAAGGATTTATTCATGTTCGCTCGAGAGGACGAGGAATTTGTGTTTCATACCTGGAAATGAGGGCTAAGTAACTGATCGATTAACCTACAGATTAATCGATTACTGCTTTAATCGCGATTAATTTTTTAATAGGTTAATCGGTGATATTTTGCGTAGTCGAAAGAAAGTAAAAATGAAAACGGTTTCAACACGCAGACGTTAATGAGTACACCTGTACGAAGGTAAAACTTTAGGTGAAACTTTAGCCTAAAGTAAACTGTAGGAGCGAGATTTGTAACTCCAGAGGATTGCAGACGGCTACATGTGTCCCAGCCAGTTTAACGCTGTGCGAATTTCCGTTTAGTGCAGAAGAGACTATTGCGAACGAGGCAATTAAAAATAATATTATGACTGGAAATGAACGAGAGTGATTAGTCGATTAATTAATCGCTTAAAAGGTGACAATTAACCGGGTTAAACAGTTTTCATCGACGCCCAGCCCTGGACATACACGCGTAAAAGGAGGCGTGTCGCTGCGGAACATTCACCGGCAGTCTGTCCTTCGCACTTCTCGCAGTAGACTTCTCTATTTCGGTGTGTACTCTTTTCAGAGCTTGCGGTGCACGAATTAGTATTTTAGTCCGATTCAGCCAGGGGCGTAGCCTGCAGGGACATTTTTTTCGGGAATGGGGGAGGGGGGCTGAGGTGCTTGGGGTGCCCAAGACTTGGGGTGCGGAAGGGGGAGGGAGGGAATCTAGCTTCATAGCCGCCCCCCCCCCACCCATCCCTTTTTGGCTACGCCTCTCTGTAAGCTGGCGCTAACGACGTCTCCGGATTATGCAAATTTTTAACTTTATTGCAGGGTACGTGTGTCTTGCTCATGGAACCGCGAGTTCCTTTCGATGTCGAGGAGTCGCGGGGGAGTACACTGACGCGGAAGCCTGGTGTGCGGTGGAGGGTGACTCCTCCTAAGCTATATAATCAGGTCCCGACTAATTGGCAGCGTCCCGAGCTAAGGGGATAATATGTACTCGGGGAGCGCAGAGAGAGAGAGAGAGAGAGAGAGAGAGCGCTCTTTGCGAGGATACGAAAACCTGGAGCCATATATCTGTGCCCCTTGCCGCCTCGTGACAAGAAGACAGCTGCTTTGATCTGCTGTCTCGTGTAAGAAATCGGAGGATTTGTGGACAAAAAATAAATATTTATTTTCGTACGTAAAAATTTGTTGCCGCAGATTATGAAAGAGAAGCCGACCTATTCGCAAGATGAAAATGCACGCGCTTTTATTTTGTTCGTTCCGTTTTACGGCTGAGACACGACCGGTTTTTAAGCCTCTTGTGACGGCTTAGGACCGGCTGCGCACTCGGTCGTGGTCGAACGCAAGTGTGTGAACGGGCCTTTAATCATTACCGGCTTTCATATGGGGCACGAGAACGACGACGATCCCCAGCATTTAATTATCGCTCTGCAACCCGGGAGATTGCGGCATTAATACATTACAACGGCGAAGAGCTCATCCCGAAGCAAAGCAACCGAACAATCAGCGTGCCTCTGCACATCAGAAATAACATATCTAAAAGAAAAAAAGAAGAAAAGGAAATACTATTCAGAAACTTACATGAAAGGGTTAGTGTTCCATGGGGACTTTAAATATTAATGAATGCAACGTTATAGATAATATAATTGTTGCGCATTGATTCATTATAATGTTTTCTACAGTGACCGCCTTGTTGCACGTCCATTCTACGAAACTGAGCTCGGCTCACTTGGATAACACAAATATTACTAGAGGACTGCCTAATTAGACGTGGCCTTTCTTTTCAGTTATTGTATTTTGACTTGTTAATTTTACTGATGATTATTTTTACTTTCGTAAATAATTTTAATTAACCGTCGAGCAGATGCGCTTGCTGGTAACTCTTTATGGCAGCACGTTTTTTCTTTTTTTCTTTTATGCACGAATTTCGGAGACGAGAAAAAAATTAAAAACGGTAGTGATTGTGTTTATTGTGCCCTGGCGCTCATGCTTGTGCTCTGTGTTCTAAGCACGACATCAATGGAATAACTAAAAAATAAAAAAAATAAAATAATCGAGGGTGAAATTATATAAAAAGAAAATTTGTTTGGAGGTTTTTTTCTTGAGTGGCATTATTATATTTCGTGCTTTGTTGTTGAAGCAGGAATAGGCAATAGCAAACTAACGATCATCAAACGAAAGCGTCGTGTGGTGTTGCCTTCTTGTCTGTTGCCCTTGTGAAGCCCCTTATGAAAATAATGAACGCCTACGATCAGTGGCGTCACAAGGGGGGGGGGGGGGGGGACCGCCCCAGGTGCAGCGCTCAGGGGGTGTCGCGGCGTGCCACGCGAGAGCGGGGGGGAGGGTGTTGTCGCGGCGGGCTACCGCCCCGGGTGCCGCTGACCCTCGTGACGCCACGCCTACGATACTGCGCTGCGAAACCCTCACATTTGAAAATTAAGCGTCGCTCGACTCGATTCAGTACTGCATTTGCTTTCCCGTTGCAACTCTCTCTCCCGGGTTAGGCAGCAAGAATAAACCTTCCAACCTCTGGCAGGCACATCTGAGACAGAAATCGTGAGCGCTCATGGGCGGCGGCAGACTAGTTTTATTTTCCA
Source organism: Ixodes ricinus (assembly GCA_037355805.1). Lineage (NCBI taxonomy): Eukaryota > Metazoa > Arthropoda > Arachnida > Ixodida > Ixodidae > Ixodes > Ixodes ricinus. The sequence goes on along the minus strand of JAZHYW010015059.1, from coordinate 14,686 downwards.
CGATATTGCGCATCATAATTCTTTGTTTTGAACACTGTGATGCTTCATCTATTCCTGCGACAAGCTGTAAAGAATTCTTTATTTTACACCTTTGAGCTTGCTCTAACAAGCACAACGGCGGGGCCGATGATGGAGTTTAGGAGGGTGCAGTACTCGATTGCTCTGTCATACCTGGCAAACACTGAGGTGCAAGGTGTACAGAGCTGCAGCTTACGTGTGCCTTTGGGCTTGCTACGTGCACGGCCAGCGGTGTGCGAGACGGTGTTTTCGACCGCGGGAAGTGTTCTTGGAACATCGTTGCACCAGGCGTAGACCGATAACTTGCACTGCTCATGGACAGACCGATTACACCCTGGTAGGCGCCATTTTTAATCGTAAATGACCCAGAAAAAAAGAAATCGCGACGTTTGCAGTATTGGGAATATTGCTTCGGTTGCCATTGAGTTAGATTACTTATATTGCCTATGGATGTTACTGGCTTGTTCACGGTGACACTAAGCCATCTGTGTTTGAGTGAAATGGTTCGCCGGCATCCAGTTTTACCTTGAACCGATCACTGTTCAATATTCTTAACAAGTTGAACCTGAAGGTTCAGTTTATTAACGAATTAAACGTTGTAATCAAAATGTCCGTTTTTTTTTTTTTTGAAGGGGGTATGTTTATTTGAAGTAAAAGTGAACGCGCAGGCAATGTACAGCCCAAGGTAACTAATAACATAGCAAGTGTTGGGCTTTCGGGTTGACGGCTGTGGCTGCTGACAACGTTGGAGTGGTTCGCGTAGTACACAAGAAACAGTTGTAAAATTAAACTTGCAGCTGTGTCTGAGACGGCGTCGTGTGTCATAGTTGCTGTCACAGCTCCGACTATATTTTATTTTTTGAAAACATGAATTTATTTCTCATCCTCGTCTTTCACCGAGTTTCCTCGGTAGATTGCAGCCTTTGGCTTTCCCAAGAGCTTTGCTGGAAAGTAGAGGACGTGATAGATTTCTTAAGAGTACTGTGCATATTTTGTCCTTGTTTTTGTTTGTTGGTCTTTCTCAGTATGGTTTTTTGATGTTGCCGACTTATTACCCATTTATTTTATTATCGCGGTAATGACCACTTTATGTTTTACAGCCTCCGTGAACAATTGGTTGATCCATTTTCTTCAGCTTGTTGAGACTTCTTACGACCACCCGGAAGGACTTCGCGCGCACCGCGTGGGGCGGCCGGAGCCCGACGTCCATGCAGGCTCCGCTTACGAAAGCAGATTCTACTCGATTTTATCTGTATCCATTGACTGCCGTATTTTTATGCAATCTTGTTGCTCCGTAATCCCGTTTCGGTATTGCGGCTTTGGGGACCACCGCACGAATAAAAGCCGCTCTATAAGAAAAAATAGGTGGGACAACAGAAAACAAAATTACGAATGTTTCGGTTGAAACGAGTTTGGTGTATTCAGTTAGTAAATCGCAAACACACACAAATAAAATTCTTTCTGTTTAGTTGTGTTTGTTGCTTGTCTGGTAAAACAGTCAGCTTATTTTATTTGCTTTTTTTATGTGCGCGCGTGGTTATATATTGCGGCTTGCGTACAGGAAGGAACTCTGCATTATTGTTTTACCTCGTTACGGCTTCCCTGACATCAGACCGATAACCCAGGAACCCAATTTCCTGCCCAGAAACCGGTGGTCTTTTTTTTTTAATTCGTATTTTTGGGTGGATTTGGTTTTACTTTCAGCTTACCCATCAGTTACGCTTGACTAGATACCTCGCTTTCTTTGCTCGCTTTACGTTTTTCTAAAGAGCCTAAAGAAGCGATTGATATTGGGGCATACAAAAAAAAAAGTCAGTGAACGGATTCTATCCTATAGACAGGATGAATAATGTTCTTAGTTTTCCCCATTTCGTTTCGTTACGCGGCGGCGTTTTGTGACGAGCCACGAAATCGAGTTTGACTTTGCGCCCCCAAAAAGTGCACGTGATGCGCCAGTTAAGATGACGCTGCCGGAATCCTCCGAAGTCGATGCAGCCTCTCTCCGTTTCTCTATATTCTGGCCTTAAAGACCGACGACCAGACACGAGATTCTGCAAGGCAGAAGATCCTCCTGATCCTGGGGGAGGAGGAAGCAGGCAACGGTGGACAGGCCTGTAGAAAGAGGGAGAGAAGGAAGCGGGGTAAAAGTGGAAAGCGCGAGCCGGTCGGTCGGCCTTTAAGGCTGGTTCACACACCCTTGCGACTGCTTACGACCGCGTATTTTAAAACTCCTTGGGATCTCTTACGACGAGTAGAGAGCCTGTATAACAGAGAATGCCCAACTGCTGGATCGAGGTCACGTGGTTTATGGACCTGCGAGCTGCGAGGATGGTACCGAAAACGAATTGATCGTCTGCGAACGTCGCTGCCTTTCCTCCTGCTTTCCTCCTAGCCGACGCGACAGTTCCGCGCACGCGCACTTGCGACAAATCTCCACAGGACACTTCCACCATTAAATTGCAAACGCTCCCATTGGCTTGAGGTGGACCCTCTCTACACTGACGCCACCTATCGGGTGGCCGTGGAACACTTGACATTTTTGTATATTCCCAATTTGTTTTTGGCGCATCATTTTTTTTTGTTTGGCTCAAAAAACGTGTTACAAAGTTATAAACGACCATTTGTCATAGATAGTACGTACATTTGATCTCGCAAGTAGTGCAGAATCCTCGCTCTGGTGAAGTGAAGTTCCAGGGACACCTTGTTGATGGCGCCAGCGTGCCAGTATGTTCGCTCGTCGTCGGAGATCACAAGAACTCGGTCGTAAGCAAACGCAAGTGTGTGAACCAGTCTGTCGAAAGTTGCGAGTTTCGTTATTTTTTATGCTTCTTGTCGGTCAGTTGGTGTTTTCAATGTCTTCGTCGGTGCGGATTCTGAAGAACGAAGCCAGTTAAGAGAAAAACAAAAAGCAAAAAAACCTCCTTAATAGAAGGTTCGAGCGTAGTGTACACACAAAAATTTGCGTTGCCAACGAAATAGCGTCGACGCTACTGCGCGTTCATCGAATCCAACCCCATAGCCTGCCTGGCAGTTCGACGACAGGGAGCCATAGAGTGCCCGGTCGCAGATTTGGAGCGCGAAGATCTGGTAGCACAGAGCATTTCTCTGGGAACCTGGACGTCAGCGCACAGCTTTTGCAGCGGCGAGGACCCGAAACATGGTTTTCAAATCCGACGAGAAAAGAAGCGGTAGCGCGAGGAACGCGAGGAGCACGAGCGGACATTCCATCGCTCGGGAGAAGTCTGTTCTGCCGTCTCGCCGCAGCGGAGCGCCCGTCACGTGGCGCTCCTCTCATCCGTTGTGTGCCGCTCTACACTTTCTCATTTCGGCGGCCGCTTCTCGTGGCGAACTGCCAGGCTTTGTTAGTATAGAGGGGGCAATGGCAAACCCCGTTTCGGATTGGCGCTTGGCGACGCCGCGATTTCTTTGTCCACGGAAAGCTTTTGGATACGCAGGTCTAAAACTCCTTTATAAGTTCCACTTATTTGGGAGCTGGAGATTATGACGCCAAGGCCAACAATACTCGTTGTTACATCAAGGAAGAAGGAAGTGTTCCGTATTAATCTTACTCTGCACGAAGTAGTCCTTACAAGATTTGGTTGTCGGAAGAAGAAACGATGTTTTTGGCGTTTGAAGCGTCTACGTCTCGATAAGATAACGGTAAGCCAATCTAAAATTCACCCAGATATATCTTCATATATGTAAATGAACATATGTAGGCAAAAAAGAACTCTTTTTTTTTATTGTGGTTCTTGAGATGAATACGAGTATAAATGCAGTTATCACTTTAGGCTTCAATAAAAAAAAACACAAAAATAACTGGTTTACTGGAAGGACGAAGATGTTAAAACCAGGCAGAGTAATGCTCGCTCGTTATTTCTTGCCATGGAAAAAAAAAAAAGGGGGGGGGATAAACAAAAGAGCGGAGATATACAAAGAGGAAATACCGAAATTCACCATTTTCCCGCACTATCTGGCGAACGTAAAGGGGCGGGACCAAATGTATACTGTTTGTTTCTTCGCGGCGATGTTGCACAGAGGAACTTAGTTCGTAAGTTATGCTTAGACGGCGCTAAAATGGTTGCGTGTATCGTCCCTCGAAATAAATCCCCGCCAAAGGCAGCGCTCCAGCGCAAAAGGAACCCGAAGGCCGCATCTCTTGCAATTGCACACCTGCGCCCCCCCTCCCCCCCCCCTTTTTTTTTTTTTTGCTACTCTGCGGTTTTCAGTTTTCTCTAAAGCACGCCGCACTGGCTTTTATTTTTATTTTTTTATTTACAGCTCAGTAGCGAATCGCCTTTAGGGACAGGCTACCTCCCCAGTGTCGTAAGTATTCATTTTGCAAATTACATACGTCTGCCAGATGAGCGTTTTCTAGGTTTTGAGCGTCAGGGATTCAATTTGAGCAATGTTGAAAGAAGGTTAAAAAATACATAAAAGAAGTTGCAAAGCTTCTTTAGTTTTAGCGCTTTGTTGTGGATTCTTGATGGCGTTTTGCTTTAGTTTAGCACGGCTGGGTAAAAGTGTCACAAATTCAGTTTGTCTATGAAAAAAAAAATCGTGAACGATAACGAACATTATAAATAATGCCCGTGCGTCTACTTTCCCACACAACACTCGGAGAGCCAATCACAGCAACTTACGGAGGCAGCTCAGCGAATGACGATGCCAAAACATGTTTAGACAAAAAAAACAAAAAAACGCAGTCTGAGTTGTGACATTAAGCAATGCAAGCGTGACGTTTAGCATTGCTTAATGTCACAACTCAGACTGCGGTTTTTTTGTCTATCATATGTTTCGTCATTGTCATTCGCTGAGCTGCCTCTGTAAGTTGCGGTGATTGGCTCTCCGAGTGTTGTGCGGAAAAGTGGACGCAAGGGCTTTTTCATAGTTAACTGAAGTGAAACCTGTTATAGATAAAATATATTTTACTCTCTGCCGCCGTACGTGAATGCCTAGAGAATAACTAAATAATTTCGTCTAAATATTCGTTGCTTCGATTATACTGTCCAGAAAGTATAGCGTTTTCACGCAGAAGAGACCAGCTCCACAGTTAAAGCGCACTGGATGTGTGTTGATTTGAGGGTTCTCGCTAAACATCCCAAAAAGCTTTTTTATTATTTTATTTATTAGAAATGGCAATTTGAATGCATGGAAGGAATGTTCAAAGATTTTATGAAATATGATAGCTTCAGCAGTTCTGTCGATGCCTTTTAAATAGAAAGCCAAAAGTATACGTTTGTTTATTTATTGTTTCTTTTAATTTTAGCATTCTGTCTGCATATCCGAATCTGTGTAGAGTCTAATAAATCTGGAGTGTACGTGCTGAGAACCTGGGGGAGAGGAGGAGACGACAGCGCTTCGGGGACACCAGAACGCTGAGCTCTTGTTTAGAAGAATTAGTGGGTATAGTCCTAAAGCTAGCTCCCTTCGTCACCCCTGCACGGGTTCGAATGCGAGAGCCAAACGCTGGACGCCGGCGTTCCACGTCCCGACGCCTTCCACGAGTGCAGTGGAGACAAAGGCGGCGATAGCTTTAGGTCTACCCACTAATCGGTCCAACCAGAGCTCGGCGTCCTGACGTCCCCGCGCGCTCTTTCTTGTTTTCTCCTCTCCCTCAGGTTCTCGGTGCATACTAGCCCGCAAAACGCCCGAAAAAGAGAGAGAGCCAATCGCCGAAAAATGTACGGAGGAAGCTTGACAATGACGATGCTGAACCAATGTTTATACTCAGTTTCAGGTCCGACCGCATACGACTGAGCCAATCAAGCAGTGCCAAAAGTGCATCGTCACGGCGCTTCTTGTTTTTTTTTGGCGGGTTGGGGGGGTGGGGGGGGGGGGGGTTCGCTGTCACCTGCTATCCCAATCACATGCAGAAAAAAAGAATTGCAGAATCGCGACGCATTTACCGTGCGTGATTAGTATAGTTGGTGATAGCGATCGCACAACAAAAGACGTGTGCGCCGTGTCGATACACGTTTTGGCGTTGCATTGATTGGCACCATGGAATCGTAGTGTTGGCTGCTGTCGGAGTGCGGACCTAAAAACAAAAGCAGTACGGGCTGTTGCACCGAGCACGATGTTTCACCGCGCTCCACAGCGCAGTTCTTTTTTTTTTGGTCTAAACATATTTTTAATTTTTTTTTCTCATTCGCCAGAGTCCCTTCGTAAGTGACAGCGATGGGCCCTCTCAGGTGTGTTGCGGAGAAGTAGACGCTCCAAATGTCTTAGTGTGTAGTTTTCCTTCTCAATGGCATCCTGACGCTTCCAGTTAAATACTGGACGGTTTAAATCGAATCGCTATGTACGCTCGGGACTGTGGCGCACGGTTTTTCTCGAGGAACGCATTGGGTTGGAAGCCCGCGTTTGAGTCACAAGGGCAGCTGCAAAACGTACCGCTCCCCCCCGCTCCCCCCCCCCGGCCTCTTTTTTCTTCTTTTCCGCGTCGACAGTTGTTGGAAGTTTTGACAACTCTGAAGGCGTCGACTCGGGCAACTTTTCGCTTTATCTTTCTTCTCGCGCTCTGAACCGACCGTGTCGCGACGCGAACAATTTCGTCGTAGCAGTTGCCGACAATGTCTCACGCGGCCGGCCATTTTCGTTTTTATGTACCGCCTGCGCATCTATATGGGAGAGCTTGTTAGCGCGCCCGGGTACAACGACGATGTAATCGAAATAGGAAAAAACAAAAATCTTTTTTTTCTTTATCCACGTTTGGCATTTTTGTTATATTAGTTAATATTGTTTACAACTGACAAATTGTTTTCATTTTGACGCGTCGGCGAATGAAAGAAACCTCTCGGTCATGCTTGATACGCTTTTCCTTAAGGCGGGAGCGTATGTTGCGAAGCCATCTTCCAGGTTGCTGGCTTACCGGGATCGAAGGACCCCCTCAGAGGACAGATGCGTCCGACGAGTGAAATGAATCGTGAAACGATTTCTGTTTAAACCAGGATAACGAGTTCTCAAAATAAGTACTTCACGTTTGTGGAGCACTGAACATGTATACGTTGTTGTTTCTCCATTGAAAGGCCATTTTATTTCTCACAACCGAGAGTCACGTCTTTTATTACAACATAGAAGAGAAGGATAATTTCACAGAGATAAATAATCAACTTAATCCGGCTTACCAAGGTTTCTGCAAGCAGGGAATCACGACAAACAATGTGACCGTTTTGTTTTGGTTGCGGAACTTAATAAGGAGTCTTAGTAGATCGTTCCGATAACTAAGTTAACGATAGCTAATACTCTGCCGGCTCCTTTGCTTTTGCAACGTATCGCATTATCGGGCAGCATTACCAGAGATGTCGCAACGATCTACTAAATATCTCTAATAATTGTGACAATGGTTGCGTTTCGGTTTGAGGGAATTCCGCTTTTAAAAGTATTGGTGGCTGGTTCAACGTTGCCCTATATCGGTTAAGTTAGGCTCAAGTCAAACGTCGAAAAGGTGCTATTGGAAAGTTGTTCCAACAATAAAAATGTCAATTACGAACTAAATATTGAAATCGTACTTTGTTTCCTCAGTATGCTTTACTCGAACATTACATAAGATGAATATAGTTATCGCACACTCCGTCGGAAATAACGAACCAGATACATTACGAGACAATATGTTATGGGTAAATATAAATAAGCCGCAAAAGTTCGGTTCCTCGACTCGTATAAGACATTGTAAGTTTCTTTAGAGGTGGTGCATCCAGTACATTTATAGTATATGTAGATTTCAAAGCGAGCCCGCTCTATTTGCATTAAAGGCATAAGAAGCGCCGGTCTTTGTTGCATTTTATTTGTTATTAACTGAAAAAAGGAAATACGATGATTTTTGTTATGATCCTATTTTCTGTTCTGTCGAATGATGGTTTCAAATGTGCCATGGTCGGACGTTTTCGCTTCAACGCTGAAACTGACTTGTCTAATACGGGAAATTATATTTTCGTTCGTAAATTTTGTTTATAGTCTCGAATATTCAGCGTCGTTTGGGTAAATAATCAATCCGAATAGTTCGGGTAAGTCATACAAACCAGGAAGGATGAACATCTGTGATTGGCGAGATCATAGGTTTGCTACTTATTCTTCTGGAAGGGTCGTGCCGCGGTGACGCGAAAAACCACAAATTTGAGTATACTTGAACAGCGTGTATCAATGTCAACATGGTTGCTGAAACAATACCACGAATGCAATTATACGTACATACATAACGAATAACTAAACTAATAATTAATGCTCAAAGGTTTGAGGAAATACGTTTTAACCTTTTGCCGATACACGGAAGTAGTCTGTTGCGCACATTTATCGATGCTTTTTGGTATAACAAGAAATACCAATTAGAGCATTCCAAAAATTGCGCCTCACGTTTGGCAAACGATTTGAGAACAGCGTGGATTAAAGCTGAGACGGGCACCACGTGAAACACGTATATACGTGCATCTCACGAAACGATGGACCTCACTGTGCACGTGCATTTATATTTGAACAGCTTTCCGACGAACACCTCACTGGCAATTTAAAATAAACACAACGCGTGGTGTGTCGCTAGCATTGCATCAACAAGAACAACAAACAACGAACAACAACAATAGGAAACCATACATTACTTATTGTGCTTTAACGTGTAACCGTCAGCGCCGCGTTACCAATTCGCTGTACAGTGCTTGTCTGCAAAAGTATCTTTTTGTATTTCGTTTAAAATTACCGTTTGCTTCGCAATTAAAGCACCGTGCCTTCTAGTTTGTTTTTTAGATTATGCTGTTGTGTGTGTACATCTATGCGCACGTGTACTTAACCCTTTTTTGGATTACCGGTTCGGGGACGAGGTTATGGAAAGACCATTCCAGTGGAAGCACCGATGTCAGCACTTTTTTTGTGGGCGAGATGGCGTGCAAAAATACAAGAAAAAAATTATAGGTGATGATGTTCGACGTCCGGAGAACGCAAAGCAAAAACGAAGTGAAATCGAACATTCTAAACTCAACACCCTCAGCTGTCTTCGCGATGTTTACTTGTCGCGTGTGTGTTAGCGAAATTTACAGACATGTACATATTATGAGGATCTGCATAGTTAAAGCTTCTAAATATGATGCGTTATTTTTATGCCTCTTTAAATCAAACAATTTCTTGTATATCCTCGGTGTTTATCTAGATCGTGTATGTTTTTAATTTTTTTTGCTTTTAAGTTTGAACGCACACGACATTCTTGCAGATTTGTTTGGCGTGAGAATAAAAATAATAAAAGAATGTCCGAATATTCTTCTCCGAAAATTCACTACTAAATTGTATAATCCAAAAGTTTTTATTCAGAGTTTTTCTACACAGCTTCATATATTTACTGCTCGTGCAGGTCTTATCGCGGTTCCAGCGTTTTTTTTTTTTTTCTGGAGTTCAAAGTATCAATCATGAGCAAATTTTCGCAACCTCCAATGCGAACTTCCGAAAAAAAAAAGGTTAACGTGCAGGCAGACACGCCTCTCAATTGAATGGTGGCAGATACTTGTCTGCCACCTTTCTTCTTTGTCTTATAATATATCTTCAAGTTTCCTTGCCAATCTCAGGATATAAACATCATGATTGTTTTGCTTTTTCTTGTTTTTACAAAAACCGAAAAAAGGGAGAAAGAAAGAAAGAGAAAAATAATCGAAGAAAACAGCAACCGCACCCGGCGGTCGCTCCGGTGTTTGTTTTTCGCCCCGCCATCCTTCGCGTCGCACCTCGCTAAACGACCAACTCGCAGCAGTCGCGCGAAGGAACTGCCAAACTGGCGATGCTCGCCCAGCAGAAAAGCAAACGGCGAAGATGCCGAGAACTGAAATAAAGGAAGAAAAGAACACACACACACGCACAGAGACAGGCGAAGGTGGTGAGAAGCGCGGTGACCGTAACTTAGTTGAAGCTGCTAGAAAGACGGCGGCGAAAGGGTCGAGTAAGTTTACTCTGCCAAGAATCCTCGTGTTTCTACTATTAGTTTATTTCCTTCACTGTGCCGGCTCCCCGGTACTCTCTAAATTGGCTTTCCGATACCCTCACGTTTGTTCTAGAAACTCGGCCCGTTTAACTCCCCCTCCCCACTTTTCTTTCTGCACAAATACCCGCACACAAACACAGACGGAGAGATTCGACGGCTTGTGTGTCTGCGTTGCTTGCTTTAGACTCTCTCGCCTCCCTGTTTGGCGAATGGCATCTCTTCCAACCGACAATTTGGGCCGCCTCACTGTCGTTTCAAGTTGGGCTTTCTTAGGCGGAGCTCGCTCAAACTGCGACGATTGGGGGCGGACGGTTTGGAAGCCGAAAGGGGCGGGGAAGCGAAAGAAGGCGGAAAGACAATGCGCGAAGAAAACTTCCAGACCTCGGTGATTTGTAAGCCCCGCTCGAGACTTTCTCTCGGGTAACAGTCGGTTTCGAGCAGAGGTTGGTCCGTACTCCACCTTACGATGAACCGCTTGCGGATGCTGCGTTCCAGCCATACCAATAAAATCCATAACGCCTGGAGCGTATCCAACGTATACGCATAACCGTAATTAAGTAGCAAAATGCCGTTACTCGTTACTCACTCGAAAAGTAGTAACCAATCACTCAAAAAAAAGCCCGTGCGTCTACTTTCCCGCACAACACTTGGAGAGCTAGTCACCGCAACTTACGGAGGCAGCTCAGCGAATGACGATGCCAAAACAGATGTTTAGACCAAAAAGTGCAGTCTGAGTTGGGACATTAAGCAATGCAAAACGTCACGCCTTTTATTGCACAACTCAGACTGCGTTTTTTGGTCTAAACATATGTTTCGCCATTGTCATTCGCTGAGCTGCCTCCGTAAGTTGCGGTGATTGGCTCTCCGAGTGCTGTGCGGGAAAGTATACGCACGGGCTTTTTTCAGAGTGTACGCGTCGCTCGTTACTGCGATTTAAAAGGTACCCGTTACCTCAGCTTGAAAGTATAATGCGTTATTTTCTCGTCACTCTTTACGTCTTTTTTTTGTTTGTTTGTTCTTTAATGAGGCATGGGCTGTTTTTAGTGTCTGTCGTCGTTACTAATTCCTCCCATAGGTCACGTGGTACGCTTACGGGGCATTGGACTGGCTTTTACAACTCGATGCTTCCTCTTTGGTCCATCGTAGGATGAGACGCGGTAGAGGGAAAATCGTCGAGAGCTCGTTTCGCATCACGGCAGTCGTGCCGGCTTGGTATACGTTGTTCGCGTTTTTGTCGGAGAGTGCGGCGTTTGTTGATGTGAGGGAGGTGGGAGGGAAGGGAAAGAGAGAGAGAGAGAGGGGCTGTTTCGTTAAGAAGCCGGTGCCGTCTGCTGCGTAATGAATGCGGGCCCACCCACCGATGTTCGTCGAAGATCTCGCGCGGATCCAATTATTACGGAAAGGCGCCGGTCCAATTATTTTGGCTGCGAGAAATTGCCGGTTGCTCGAGATGCGAGCTTGCATCCGAGCGAATTGAGGCGTTCGCAGAGTACACGGGCCTTCCTTTGTGTTCTGCGGCGAGGATTCTTTTTAAGATTAAATACGGAGTCTGGTCGCGGATTGTTTTCTTGTGTGCAGGGCCGTGTTCCATACAGTATGATTGCGATATGTCTGTGTTGTAACGACGCGAATACTAATGTAATGTTCGCTTATCGGCTTTCGCGAAAAAAAAAACGTTTTGTGCCAAAAAAAAAAAAAAAAAAGGAGCCGATGCGTGGATGTTTACGTGAGGTTTGTCAGTGTTCAGAACAATTGCGAAAAAATTAGTAGAGGCATATTTATGTGTGTTATTAAAAATGAAAGCAAAACGAAATAAATGTTGACCGAGTTAAAATATATACATATATATTATATTACAAAAAAATCCTTATGTTCAACCAGGCAACATTTTTCTACAATTTACCGTAATGTTCAATATAATAACAACATACCTGCGCTCGAGAAGAAAAGAAAAGAAACATACGAAAAAGAAGATATGGATGCGAAAAATAAAGTACAAAGTAAATCAACGCTGGTCCAAACTTGCCTCGATCCAGCATAAAAAAAGAAAAGCGAGCTGAAATGAAATTTTTGGTTATTTCAAACGACGTTTTTAAACGTGACAATACCCGCGGCAGACGGTTTCGTAATGATCACGGTGACGGTGGGGTCATTTCTGTCGCGCTGTTGCCGCCGTCAAACGAAATTAAAATAATCGTAAAAAAAGAAGAAAGAAAGAAAACAGTAGTGGTACATTGATCGAAAGTAATTGGTTCGGAACGAGCACGACGACTTCGATTTACTCAAAAAAGAAAAAAAATATTTCAAAAAATAAAAAAGAGGAAACATCTCGGCGGACTCGAGTTTCACGTGAGCCCATCGCCACATCGTTATTTCGCCGATTACGCGATGGATTTGGTGGCGGATATGATAGAAACAGATTGCGCCGGCGCCTCAATATCGTTTTTACTGAAACGGGCGCATGATTTTCAAGGCGACGGGAATTGTGCACGGACCTTGCTTTTTCGCTCTGGGGCCCTAATCTTGACACTTGGCGGAAAAGTCCGCGAGAAATCCGGCGGCTATGATTGGCCGGCGCCGAGGTCAAGTGCGGCGTTGGCCAATCACGGCCGCCGGATTTCTCGCCAACGTTTTCGCCAAGTGTCGTCACAAACGCCGGAGCGTTACGCTATCGGATGTCGCGATCCTGGTGGCTGGTCTTAAAAGTTCCGGCAAAAAAGCACGAGCAAACGCGAGTGTCGCTGTCGTCATGACGTCCCAGTGCATTACCCGTCTAAATTTAGCGGGGAAATTCACGTCCCGTTACGTAAGGGTACCACGTAACACCACGACTTGACGCCGTGACGTCACATCACGAGACGTCGTGGTATTACGAATGTCCCCCGCTAAATCTGGCGGGGACGTTAATGTCACGTGGCCTGACGTCGTGTTACGTCATCTCGCGTGACGCCACAACTAGATGCCGTGATGTCGATTTCAGCAGCGCAAAATTTAGCTGGGGAAATTGGTGTCGCGCGACCTGACATCACGTGACGTGGTGTGACGTGAACATGTTGTGTGACCTCTAGTCGTGTGACCTTGGTTTTCCTGCCAAAATTAGCGGGGAAGTTGACGTCATGTAACCTCATTGTATCGTTGAATCTTCAAGAGTAGAAAGTGGAATGGAAATAAAGCGACGAAGAAGACGAAAGCTTTCACGATTGTTGTCTTTTTTTCACGAAAGTTGGTAGACATTGCTCTGAGATCTCACAACAATGACCACCCGCTTCTTTGGGGAAAAAAAACTTTTAGCCTTTCCACTTTGGGGAAGAAGGAAGACCAGCGAAGCTGTACTATGGTGGGAATGAAGTAATGGCCGGCCGCAAGTCGGCAAGCCAGAATGGAAAGGCTCGAAAAGTTGCCGCCAAGCCGGTTTCTGGTTGCCGCCGCTACTTATAGATGGCGGTAGCTGTCGAGTGTTTGGTGTCATCATTTGTTTGCTGACGGACATGATCCTGTTGAAACTAGCCCTTAACAGTTTCGCTGTAAAAATCTCGGCCTGGGACTTTTGGTCATCTGTCCCAAAATTGAGTTATGTCCAGCCGTTATTTCTTTTTTCTTCTTTTTTTTTGTTGTTGCTATATTTTGTCCATCGAAAGAGTCTAATTAATTTCAGTTTATTGTAAAATATTTCCAGCCGATGCTGCGGATTTAAAAAAAAAAGAACGGGTTGAGGTGAATTTTGGCGTATTTTTATCCCGTGAATCTGAATTTCACATTCGTTTTCCCCGAAGACGTAACTAAACGCCAGAAAACGCGAAAAACCTTCTAACAGTCGTGGCGTCATACTAGGATCTTTGGGCCGCCAAGCGCGTGTCGCTCGTGTGGGCAGCACGTGGAATTGCAAGCTTGCCAGGTATATTTTTCCGCACCGACACCAGTCATGACGTCTCTTTCTGACCTTCTCGGAAATCACAAGAGCGCGCGCGTGCATAGCTTTGACTAGAGTTCCTGTATATATGCTCCCTACGGGAGCCAGAGTTGCGCGTTCATCTCCGTAGCGCCGTCTTTCCTGCACGGCATGTTGATCCTGCTCCTGACGTGACTGAATTCGGCGAATAGCGGCGCCGCGCTTCGAGGTGCGCGGCGCGCTCAAAGCAGGGGAACGTACTGTCGGGGCGCGTGCAACGTCTACTTTCCTGCACGGCATTTCATCCGACTCCTCACGTGATCGGATCTCGGCGAATAGCGGTGCCGCGGCACGTGGAAAACAGACGCGCAACTCTGGCTCCCCTAGGGAGCCTATACATGGAACTCTAGCTTTGACAGGCGCTGCAGATGCGCGAGAGCGGAGAATCCGAAAACTCCTAGTGTGACGTCACGCCCCGGGAAAGAGGGGCTTCGGCGGTACTTTAGAAATTAATTTCTGCTGCCTCCGTGCACCAAATTGAAAAAATAATCTTGATATTCGTGATCCTGGAGGCCGAATGAAGGCCATTGAAGTGTTTTGTAGCGTGAGCTACACTGGCCGAGGTTGAGCAGTTTCGTGTGGCTCGCATAATGAGCCGTGCTCCGTGCTGCGCAAGCGCGAGGAGCAGTGACGTCACACGGCGCACAGCTGGCGCGCCGGAGACGCCGCCGCCGCAGCGCTCCGCCGCCGCCGCGCGCGCCTCGCCGGTCTGCGCGTGCGCGAGGAGCAGTGACGTCACACGGCGCACAGCTGGCGCC
>JAZHYW010015056.1:0-40568 GCA_037355805.1 Ixodes ricinus | reverse complement strand
GGAAACTTAGAGAGCGTCATCGAAAACCACTAAATCAACTCTTTTAGAACGATATCTTGAGCTCGTGGAAACTCGGGGCGCGCCAGTTACACTCGTGAAGCAGGCACAAAGCTACAGTTGCGGAACGCGATAATGATCTAATCATCCGCGTTCCGCCACTGCTGGCTTTGCGCCTGCTTCACAAGTGGTAACTTTGGCGCTCCCCGAGTTTCCCACGAGCTGGACAAAGAGTGCAACCAACCTCTGCTGCGCTGTTATCGCGCGACGCAGCAGACGCTGGTTGCACTAGTCTCTCCACGGGGCGGGCCGCTGCCGGGGCGGAGATGCTCCTCTAACTAGCAAACCGAAGCTTAAAAACCCTGTCGAATTTGTGCGGTTTTTCAGAACGCCGTAAACTTACTCGCATACGTATTAGCTCTACCCACATTATGTTGATTCTTGTGCCGTATCGACTGACGCTGCACAATTTATCTAATTGACTGCATGCCTTACGGATTTAATTGTAATAATAATCTGTTCAGTAATTGACAATGTAATCGACTCCGAGTAGACTTTCCTAAAAAGGGTGTTTTCCGAAAGGTGGACAAATTCGATATTGCGAAAACTACGCTTAGCACCAAAAAAAGGCTTGTGTCGTTTCGGACCTGGGGCAGGGGCCTATTTAGGCAAAATATTAAAGTCCGGAATAACTAGATTGTTAATTATTTTTGCGTAATTAACTTTTTTAATATTGTGTTTAAGGGCATGGTTTCAATTAGAAAATTGTACGGCATCATCGAAAAACACTAAATCAACAAATTGCCAGAACGATAGAAGGCACGCGAAGCATTTTACGGCTTTCTGAAAAACTGCACAAATTCGACGGGTTTTTAGGTTTCGGTTTGTTATCGGAGCGCATCTCGGCCCTGACGGCAACTGCGCCCCGTGGAGAGATAGTGCAATCCAGCCTCTGCCGCGTCGCGCGATGACAGCGGCAGACAGAAGCCACCACTTCAGGAGCAGGCGCAAAGTTACGCACTTGTCAGAAGCAGGCGCAAAGCCGCAAGGCGGAACGCAGATGATTAGATCATTATCGCGTTCCGCAACTGTAGCTTTGCGCCTGCTTCACGAGTGGTAACTTTGGCGCGCCCCAAGTTTCCCACGAGCTTCAAGTCGTTCTAAAAAGAGTTGATTTAGTGGTTTTCGATGACACTCTCTAAGTTTCCAATTGGAACCATATGTTTATTTCCACTAATTAAAAGGTTAATTAACGAATTTTAATTAATTAGCCGACTTTATCGCAAACGATTAGCCTACCCACATAATGTACCCCTGGCCGTAAACTCACCTGCACAAACCGTATCAGTGCATCTTTTACGGGATTTTTTTTAAATAAATCTTTCGGACTAAAAAATGAACACCCTTTATATATATATATATATATATATATATATATATATATATATATATATATATATATATATATATATATATATATATATATATACAAAAAAAAAAAATAAAGAGCCACCTCGGAAAACGTGACACGGAGAGTTCATTCGGACATTTTCGTGAAGAGACTTGGCTTCCTCAGGAAACGACATGAAGTGAGGGTCCCAGTCCAGTGACCAAAAAAAGGAAATTACGGCATTTGACACGCGCTGCCACAGGCGGCCGGTTTCCACGGCGGCGTGGCAATACACAAAGTACCAGACAGTTATCAAGACACGAAGCCCCTGCATACAACACAATGCACACAAATCTTCCAACATGTCTGCAGACAGTTTTTGTATGACCAATGTGACCGTCAGACGAGGAATGCCCTCAGTCAGTGTCTGCTCTAGACTCTCTTTTGTACCCTACCCCCGAGTCAGTGACAAATGCACCTAGTGTGTGTACACAATTGACTCTATTTCTTTACCCAATTTCACTTCAACACAACTACTACTACTACTCTCTTTTGTGCGATGTATATAATAATAATAGGAGTTTATTTCAAACAAAGTACAGGTTGGAGTGAGTGTTACCGCGGCTTTCCGCTTTCCTTTTCGGAGCGGAAGGTTCTCTCCGTTTGAATCTGTATATCCGACATTACGTGTTAATATAACAAAACAAAATAACCAACAAACAACGCCATCTTTTTTTTTTTTTTTTTTTTGTGTGCGTGCTATGTTTTGTTTTTATTCAGGTAGTCAGTCTCACGGGGGAATCCCGGGCGGAAAATCCCATGCCGTTATGCCGCTGCCGCTTTTGCCGAAGACCACTCCTGCTTTTCTGCGTTGCCCGCGTGCCGTGCGTTTGCGTGTTGTTGGCAGCAGCTGCGGGCGGCGGCCGTCCCTCCTCGTGTTCGCCGAGGGAACAAATTGGCCGGGAACAAACGCTGTCTCGTGTAATCACCTCACCGTCGTCAGACTATAGAACATTGTGCACGTTGCCGCCTGCAGATGACCCGACTTTGTTTTCCTTCACTGTCCCACTTACTGAAAGCTGATTTTGGATGTTTGCATTGTTTTGTTTTATAGTAACTGAGTTTCCTTATGCTTTGCGTCCTGAGGGTAACGTAGCTCTTTATGAATATACGTTTTTAAAGCGGTTGTTTTGACAGCGGAGCTGTTAAGGGCTAGTTTCCCCAGTATCGCGTCCGCCAGCAAACAAATGTCGACACAACACTCTGAACAGCTACCGCCATCTATAAACGACTGCGACAACCAGACTACCGGCTTGTCGGTTTTCTGCTTGCCGCCGTCGCTCATAGATGGCTGCAACCTTTCCAGCGTTTCAAAGAGATGGCGCCGCAGGATACAATACAATACAATTTACACTCTGGCTAGCCCACTTGCGGCCGGCCATTACTTCATTCTCACCATTAGTACAGCTTCGCTCGTCTTCCTTCTTCACCAAAATAAAAAAAGCTAAAAGATTCTTTTTTTTTAGCTGACTTGTTGTTTACGAGCTTCTTCAAATCGGCGATTTAGTATCATACACCCTCAGCTTGGGTCCCCCCGAATTGTTTACACAAAGTGTACAAGCCTATAGACCTATTGCAAAATTACCCAAGCATCAAGGAGAATGCAAGAATAAGTGTTCCACGCGCCGCACGCGTACGTTTTCCCCGTATAAAAGATTCGAAGTAAATAACCAAAATAAAGCGTTAACGAACGCGCGTGCAAGATGCAATTTTTTGGGGGCATTTGCTTCAGAAAAGTTACTACCGCTGAGGTCTATTAGCGGCGAGATATTTTGGTGGCGCCCTCCTATGGTTACCCCTTGTGACGTCATTACCTTGCAAACAATAAGTTCGATGGTGTTTGTACATAGCATGGTGGAAGCTTGAAATCATTGCGCTCTCAAAGGAACACTGCCAACACCGTCAAAATTAAAGTTCTGTCATTCCTCTTATTTCCGTCGATGATAAATCCTTTTCTGACGTCATAGTCAGCGTTCGGCCAATCGTGGAAGGCCGACCACAGCGACGCTTTCGGTCGCGCACATCGCCAATAGACCTATTTGCAAAATTACCCAAGCATCAAGGAGAATGCAGGGATTGGTGTTCCACGCGCCGCACGAGCACGCCTTCCCCGTATAAAAGATTCGAAGTAAATAACCAAAATAAAGCGTTGACGAACGCGCGTGCAAGATACCAATTTGTTTTAGCTTTTTGCTTTAGAAAATTTACCACTGATGAGGCCAGCACGTGCGGCAGCTATTGCCCCAGCTCCACTAGAGCGACCAAAAGAAACATCCTAAAGCACGTGCAGCGCATACCTTTGGCAGGCTGCAGTGTCTCGGTGCTCGTGAAGTAAGTAACGAGCGATTGCAAGCCTACCAAAGATAGCTTCTCGTGCGCACAGCACGTGCTGAAGGCATGCCGGTGTCGGATGTTTCTCTTGGTCGCTCTAGTAAGACTCAGGCAATACCCTTCCCCCGCTCCCAGAAATGTGTAACGAACGTTACTGGAGCAAGCTCAGTTTCGCAGCTCCCTATTCTCGCCTGTAGAGGCAAGTGGCCCAGGTGGCCGTCACGAGAACTAGCGGCGCTGCAGTCGGATCTTGCTTCCCTGTCTCGCGCGTCGTCTACTACCACTGCATCGAGAGCTTCCTTTTCTTTTTTTCTTTCTTTCTTTTTTTCTTACTTCCATGTGTATATAGCAAATAAAAAAAAAAAAAAGATGATGAAGATGAAGTGTAATACACCACACAGATCAGAGTCAGCGCATTGTGAGTGTTCTTTCTTTGAGTGTTTGAAATTTTGTTTTTGTGTGCGTCTGTTTCTTTGCGCTGTGAAGTGTTAGTATGAGTCAACAACTCGCCGAAGCTCAAGTATTGCTATTCACACTTGGAAGGCTAGACAATCCGGAAGCAAGACTCGACTGCAGCACTGCTAGTTCTCGTGACCACCACTGAGCCCACGTCGCAGGCGGAGCTGTGAAACTGAGCTTGCTCAAGTAACGTTGTGTGTAACCACATAGCCTCCACTATACTCACAAAGCCTGGCAGTTTGGCGACGGAGCCATAGAGTGCCCGGTCGCAGATTTGGAGCGCGAGGATCTGGTAGCATGCAGAGAGCATTTCTCGGGGAACCTGGTATTCAGCGCACAGCTTTTGCAACGGCGAGGACCCGAAACATGGTTTTCAAACCCGACGAGAAAAGAAGCGGTGTCGCGAGGAACGCGAGGAGCACGAGTGGACATTCCATCGCTCGGGAGAAGTGTGTTTCGGCGTCTCGCCGCAGCGGGGCGCCCGTCACATGGCTCTCCTCTCATCCGTTGTCTGTCGCTCTTCCTTCTAACTTCCGGCTGCCGCGTCTGATGGCGAACTGCCAGGCTCTGGCAGGAGGCTATGAGTAAATGCGTCAGCGTTCTCCGCCAAGTCACATCCAGGACTAAGTAACTCCACGAGAGAGCCATATTGCCGCGAACTGGCGCTGCTTCTTAGCAACTCATGACGTGATGGCATACATTACAACGGAGCTTCACAAACCGCAACCAGACGTAATTTTGAAATCTTTTAATTCGTTTTAAAATTAGTTTTCTTGACTTCTCTGCCTACAGCCCAGAAACACTAGTCTAGGCTAGCGCTTCTGGTCTGCCGGCCCAACATAGACCACATCTAAACAAAACATTAAGTGCAAAACATTTCGTCTCCGTACCACTTAAGGGTTAACTGAGTATCGGGACGTTAGTATTCCCCTAGTAAGGTCTTTGTTTTTGTCGTCGCGGAAGCTAGCGCCATCTCTCGCTGTGGCGTCCCTTTAATAGTTTCACCTCCTGCAGACGAGGCAAGTGTCCACTAACCCTTTAGTAAAGTGAAGTACTTGATAATATCATTATGTGTGCCCGTTGTAGCGCGGCTCCGGATGCAGTGCTCTCCCAGAGCTAAGACAAACGGTCGTCCGTCCTCCATTTGCGCTCCTCTAATTCGCGTCGGCGACAGTTACGCCCCTGGCGGGGTTCAAGGTCGCTCCCGGCAATTAGCTAATGAGGAGAGCACTCCCAACAACGTTGCTCCCAACGACAGCTGCGAACCTCTCCGTGTCACCGGATGGACCCAGCTCGATCTAATCTCCTTACGTGCTTCATCATCAATCCCGGCCTCACCGGGCTTGACGTTTCGCCGAAAGCTCGAAAGCTGCGTCGCTACCGCGATTCTGCACGAGTTTTAATTTGCCCGTACAGTAATAATATATTACTGTCGTTTGTTGCTTTGCTTTTATACTCCCCCTTATATAACGCCTTAATCGGGCCTTTTTAAGTGGAAATGAGTGAATGAAGGAGGAAAGCGTGTTGGTTAAACATTTTTTATTGTGCTGACCGCGGGCATTCGCGACTCCAATTCACTATAGGTGGCGCCACTCGCTTTCCAAAATGGCGGTTACAGTGAGGGTCGGAGATGCGCGCCGATATACCAGTAGCTGAGCCTGTTTGCTTTGCTGGCTTCACTTAGCGACACAAATTATTCCTGCTTCTACGAGGAAGCTAGGGTGTTCTGAGCGCAGGTCACATCTTAATCCCGAAAACAAAAACGGTGTTTAGGGTAATATTTACGCCAGGAGGAACGTTTTGAATCTGGAACAAAACCGAAACTAACCTCTATTTTGGATTTAATTTCTCGGCATATCTGCTAATTTCGGATTCTTTCATAACTCAAGATATGTTTCACTGCGTAATTATTGAGCTAAAAAAGTTGTTCGCGGAAACTTTATAATGGGACATACGTGTGCGGTCCAAGCACTTCAAAATATTTTGGAGAGTTCAGTGTCCCTTCAAGGAAAGAGTCCTTCACACACCTTAGAGGTAACATAGATGTATTTGTGGAAAACAAATCAGTGCTGATATTTGTGTGTTCTTGCTGCCTTTTCTCGCTCAGATAATTGTCAAGTGAAATAATGAACTGCGGGCCTTTTAATGGATTTTTGGAGGATTTAGATGAGTAATTGCTTTAACGTTATTCCCAAGCACAACAATGATGGAATCATTCCACATTTTACAAAATATCGCCGCGGGTGATGAGTTTAGAATATGTTCACAAGACGTATAAATTAAGAAACGCTGTTCTCACTACAAAAACCTAAATACGGAATCCGAGCCAGACAGCAGAAGTGTGTGTGTTTTTAAAGCAATGCGTGACTCACAGGACTTTATATTACATCCAGTGCATGACTGTTTGTCTATCTTGATCACGATGTAAGAGTTTTTCATATGCTAAAACGAAAACAAAATGAGACCTTTATGGAGAGACTATTATGGTTGAATTGTGTATTTCGTTGGAATCGTGGGGTTTATTGGGGGTTTGCATTGCCACAATTTGTATTAATAACAATAATACAATTAAGTGAGTATTTTTACGTAGTTAATACGTAGTTTTTTCAAGCTCTAATATTTTTTTTTCTTAGGATCTAATTTTAAACGCGCGAAGAAGTATGGCAATCAAAAGCGTGCAAATTATCATCACTGGTGCCAATTGCAGCATTTTTAATTATCAAGTTATAAAATAAAGGTATTCCAAAATCAACGAAAACATTTAGCTATTCGGTGAAATACACGTAAAAGTACATTAATTTTGGGTAAAGCATAAGGTTCTATCAAAGTCGTGACTTTCGACAATCGGAAAACTTCCAAAGTCCCCGCCAGTCCTTCCGAACCAAATGCCCCCCCCCCCCCCCACACACACACAAAAAAAAAAAAAAACAAATGCCTTTTTTTTAATTACCCATTTTTTAAGGTTTATTTTCTTTAATTTTTACGCGCCGTCGTTTTGCCGATGTCAGCCTTTCCAGTTCGAAGGAACGCCTACCCGCTCGCACGTCTGCTCACTGCAGCACGTTTCGTTGGCGTTGGAAACCGGTAAAACAGTGAGTTTTCGCATTGCGTAAAGCGAACGCAAGCACTGTGTGTTTGCGTGTTCAACACTTCCCGTGCGCGGAGCACAAAAACGCGGTCTTGGATTGGAGCACGGCGACGACGCGTACGCCCAGCGTGGAGTATACGCAACTCTAACGCAAACACACAGTGCTTGCATTTGCTTCTCATACGCAACAGTAAAACTCTCTACTAAGGTACAATCCCATACCGGCTGCAGCACTCCATTGGGACAGTGAAGAGTGTTGTTTGCATTCAGAAAATACATTTCGCGAGCCAAGATGGCGAGCGATTCCGCCGTGCCCGCTGAGCAGAACCTGGGGACCCAGGACCCTCACCAGAGCGCTTCCCGTTTCCGCCGCGGGAGGGCGAGCAACGAGCTGGAGACGCGTATAGGTTGTATATAGTCTAGAGCCACTAAATAAGCTTCGGTTTAGAGTGACGACCAGGGTGCAAGATAGACAGGTGGGGAAACGGCCCATAGAAGCCTACCGCAGCGCCGTAACCGGATTGTGTTCTCGTCTGCTTGCGGGTACCCCCGATTTGCGACAGATGGCGCTGCGGCGAGAGGAAAAAATTAGAATCGGATTTGCATGGAACCTTATGGGAGGGTGCGGAAAATAAACCGAGAGGACGACAGTCCTTTATTGAAAATCCACGAGAAACCATCTCCGTCAGTTTAGCCGGTCGCCACCGGTCGCCCACCCAGAGTGAGAGTTCGCGGTGCTCCACATAGATGGCGCCACAGAAAAAGAGAAAACCGAGGAGGGCCCAATCCGGTCGCTCATTTGGCTCTCGTTTCTTACACCCCCTGGTGACGACACTCCAGTCATCTTGGTGCTTAAAATTATAGTGGCCAGTTGCCTCAAAACCTTTATCTGAAATCTCAGGAAACGCTTTTCCGTCCTTCAGAAATGTTAAAACAGTTCGCGACAGGGCAAAACAATATCACCTGAGCTTCCCAACACCGTATCTAAAGCTGAGAAAGCCACATTTTTGAATTGCGACGATCGACAGTTGCGTCTGCTCTGCACCAAGCACCAAGATGGCGGCGCCCACTAGCAGATCGGGGGAACGGAGTGCCGATACTCTAAGCGTAGCTCATTTAGTGGCTCCAGTATTCACCTTTTCCACAAGGGCGCAGCCATCTTGAATGTCGTCACTTCTGGTATGCGGTAAAACATCCTTTTTTATCTCACCACGCCGGTGGAAGGTGTTTACGAAAAATGCCTGATTGTCACGCATTCTCGGTTTGCCTCCCCTATACTTTCTCGCATATTCCAGGTTGAAATGTTTTATTTTTTTCTTCTCAGCATACCAGGTACGGAACCCACGTGACTGAGAACGACAGTTCTTTCAGGAGTCCCTCAAGGCTCCGTATTGGGCCCACTTCTCTTCCTAATTTATTTAAACGACTTGGCATACAACTCACCTGCTCACTGCCGTTTTTTTTCTTTTTTGCAGACGATATCATTGCGTATTTAAATATTCAGTCAACAGGCGACCAGGTAACTCTAAAGGATTTCCTAGCAGCCGTTTCCGGGTGGTGTCAATCTTGGCAAATGATTTTAAATAGCGCTAAGTGCACACATATGACTATTACACGCAAAAAAAAATAACCGCTCAGGTACAGATATAAAATTAATAACACTAAGATTACCCTATACTTCGTCTCACCCTACGATGGACTAAAGGCAAAAGCCACGGACCGCCAGATCCAATCACGAGCCACTTAGAAATTGTGCGGCATTTCGCATCGATGCACGTATCGGTACCCGCGTCTCGGATCACTGATAAGGGGACGCGTGGACAGTGGTTCGAATCGAAGAGCACTGAGTGACTCAACAGTTTTACATCGCAAAGAAAGCCACGACATATAGGCTCTTTGCAGCGTCGAAGCTAAAGAAATGATGCGGCGCTTTTGGATTCGAGCATTATTCGTCCCCCCTTATATCAATGTTAAGCGTGTCATAGTATAGCGTGGAACGAGATTGGACCTGGCGGCATGTGGCTTTGGCCTTTAGTCCATCGTAGGATGAGACCGAGTATAGTCACGCAGTTTAGGTACCTAGGAAGACATTATGAACTACTGAATGGTATAGTCTCAAGGACAGTGACGATCATTAATGATCAATCGTCGCCTCTGCAGAAAGTTGTGCTCAGTGATTCATACGCAGCGCGGTAGCTGTGACGAGATTTGGGTGCGGAGGCATAGATAAGCGAGCATTCGTGTGCGTTTGACCTTGTAGTCTTGTAGATAACATAACGTAGCTTGAGTAAACATTACGTAGCGGTCAACCAAGCGGCCGAAAATCAGTACACGCCGCGGTAGCCGGCCATTTCACTGTCTGGTTACTTGAGGTGATCACGTGTACTGTTAAGCGTGACATACACCTAGCGGTGCGCCATGATCAGGTTGGCCATGATCGTCGATCAGCAGATAGGCACGGTGGCCGCGTTGAACACCTATCTCGCATGCTGCAGTTGAGTCCGGCGGATCAATTCACTTGACATACGGATAGATACATTGTAATGCTTTCTGGACGCGACGTGCTGTGGTTTTGCGAAACGCAACGAGTGTTACGATGAATTCATCACGACAGGGATCGTTCGAGTAAAGCAGCGTGATTGACTGGACCTCCTGCAACCAGTAGCAGCAAAGTGTGAGGCATGCCTACTTCACAGCATATTCATAATGAGATACGACGGTGAAGTACAGCCCTGAGGCACTCCTGACACTGGCGATGAATGAATAGACAAGAACCATGCCCTTCTCAGCTGCCTTTGTGAAGTACTCTAACCGTGCGTACTCAGGACTGAGGCCATAGTCATGAGTTGCTGCAGTATCAACTCATGATTGACCTTATCAAGAATTGATTGAACATATCCAGATATATTCTGTCTGCTTGGCCTCGACACTGAATACTTGGAAACGCAGCATTATAACATGTAACTACGGTGATTCGACATAATGCGAGCGGCTGGCAGGTGGCGGATCTGCAGCGGAGCTATGGCGCGTTAGCGAGGCAATCGATGCCGGCTTCCGGTGTAGTTGGCCTTTGTCTTGTAGGTAGCGTCCAAGACGCCAGTGCACGAGGCCCGTGTCTCGAGCGGCCCTTGAAGCAGATGGCGGCGCAGCACCGAAATGAGCGGCCCTTGGAAGCGAATGGCGGCGGAGCACCCGCTCGCGACATGCACGTGTATTGCGCGTTTCCACAACAATGGTTGGCGGTACTTGTAAGAAACGCCTTTATGAAAGGGCTTTAATCGATAAGCAGAGCCGTTTATACTGTTTATATACTGTTTATACTCAGTATAGACGGCTCTGTCGATAAGTGGCCAGCAGCGCCGCCCTGCACTTCAGAGAAGGTGAAAGAAGAGGTACGTCGAGGGGCTTACAGTCCTACCATGTAGCTTCAAAGCATCGCCGCGCTGCGCTCGACAGGGCAGCAGAAAGTCACTACAGTCCGCACGTGCCGCCGCACGTGCGCCGTGCACCGCACACCACCACCATACTGACCCTACTGCCGATGCGCCGGCCACGCTGGCGAGGTGTCGACAATAGGGAGTTTTCGTAGATCGTTTCCGCTGTCTCCCTGTCCGCTGACAGCTCCGGATCTAGGCTTCTACCGCAACGACAGAAGCCGCAGCGCGCGCGCGTAGCGGCTTCGGCGTATACCCGGAGGGCTTAGCGGACAGCGGAGGGACAGAACGACGGTCTACGAAACTCCTGTTGGCCCCTCCGCCAGGCTGGCGGAGGACAGCGTGGCGGACGGCCGGTGTCGGCCCCTATCGCGATCTTCACCAGACGCTCACCGGTAGCTTCAGTGCAGCCTGTCTTCACTGCGTCGGACTCAATGTGCCGTGCCCAATTTCGTTATAGCTAACAAGAAATATTCCCTGTGCGGCACTTCACGATTGTGACCAACGGTGGACATTTTTCTCCTTTAGTGTTCGCAGTGCGGCGGGGTGCCGCTTTGCGCGCTGCTGCGGGCATATCGATGCTAACGCTGCCTGCTATCACACCTGCCCTTCTATCCCACCATAATACGGATGCTCTAAATCTACAAGACTCTACATAGCGGCCAGGGATGTACCGGAATTACAGTATTCAAGAACGTAATACGTTGTTAGTCGGTTCAAGAGTCAGAAAGAACCGATATTTTTACTTGTTCTAATTAGAGGGGCGATGCAACAATTTTTCTACTTTCAATAAATACAGCTTAGAATTATTCCCCGACGTTTACAACCTATGAAACACACGTTTCTTCTTTATTTTTTTTACGCAGTGGTTAATTGCAGAAAGACGTCAAGAAAGACGAACGCCGTTTACCCCCTCAACTCGCAGCCACAAAAAGCGGCCACGTGATCTAAAGCCAATTATATGCCAACAATGTTTTTTTCTTCATGTTTTTTTTTTATTATAGTTACGCGTTGGGGTTGGCAGAGCACAGGGCGCGCGCTGAGTTCCACGCATTGTTAAGGTTCGGCTATTCCTGTCGTCCCGGCGATTGTGCACAAGCCGCTACCCGAATGCATGTCGAGGCATTGATTGCCTCGAGCCAAAATCGAGTGCCTACGCAGTCTTCGAGTCCGCTAATAACGTTGAGTCCACTCTAGGAGCAGCCTTTAAATATCGTCACAGCGCGGATCGCATAGTTTGATGACGCACTCCCAGGGATCGCATTGTTGTCTCGTTGTCCCCACAGCTCCGTCATTGGCTCCGTCATCAAGTTTTGCGAAGGAGAGACTGAAAGAAAAGGTCCGCTTATATCCTTGGAATTCCACCGCGACGAAGACGCTTCTTGGTCAGTGGTGTTGCGTTCGAGTATTCTTGGGTCCCACTAGTGCCAGGAAGCTGGTGGAAAGTGAGAAACATTCCTACCCAATATTGCTGCACGGCCCCTTCAAAGATGGCTGTCAGCGGCGCCCAGTCGCGACGCATGAAAACTGTTTTCTTTCCAATATTTTCAATGCCGAGAGATATGGTTGAGGGAAGAAATCAATTTATGATATTTACTTATTCCCTACCATTCTCGTAGATAAAAGTGTCAACTGCGTCAGGTGAGAATTCTTGTGACTATAAGTAAATCGTTTGTTTCTTTTTACCTTCGACAAATCCTCAGTTGAAAGTGAAGCTGTGGTCTCCCTGTCTCTTCCTCGTGTTGTTCTTTCATCACCGGTGCCCTAAAATGAGTACATTTGTTTTAGAAATAATAAACGTAATGGTGAGAGTCTTTGCTCTTTTTAACTCTTTTTCGGAGATTAGTGCGCTGCTAAATCTCCTTTTGAACGAACTACACTGTTCCGCTTAAAACCATAAAATATAAATATTTCTTTTTTAGAAAACTAATATCTTACATCTTTACAGGAGAGAAGTTAAAAAGAAAACGTAGTTAACAATTTTTTTTAACATGAACAAGGTTTGGCGAGATAGATCTGGTTTATAGGTATTCGAGCTGGCACCGGCTTCATGGAACAAGTGTTAGAAGGTAGTACTCTCTACAGATTCAAACTCAAGGAGAAATTGCTCCGAGATGCGAGAGAATACGAGATGCTCCACAAAGGAAAACTTTATTATTATTTCTTTCTATAAAGGTTACCTAGTAAACATTTAAATGCGATTTTATCTATTTCAGCGATGGGGCTATGAAATATATACCGGGTGTTCATTTTTAATTCAGAACAGATTTATTATAAAATCCGTAAAAGATGACTGATACGGTTTGTGCAGGTGAGTTATACGGCCAGGGGTACATTATGTGGGTGGCTAATCGCTGGCGATAAGTCGACCAGTTAATTAATTCACTGAATTAACTTTTTAAATAGCGGAAATAAACATATGGTTCCAATTGGAAACTTAGAGAGCGTCGCCGAGCCACTAAATTAACTCTTTTTAGAACGACTTGAAGCTCAGTGGAAACTCGGAACTTTCAAGGTTACCACTTAGTGGAGCAGGCGCAAAGCCAGCAGTGGCGGAACGCTGTGCTGATCATTATCGCGTTCCGCAACTAGCTGGCGCCTGCTTCTGTGGCAACCGTGGCTCGGCACGTAGTTTCCCACGAGCTTCAGTCCTTCTAAAAAGTTGATTTGAAGTGATTTTCGACCGACGCTTCTCTGGTTTGCGATTGGAACCATATATTTATTTCCACTTATTTAAAGGTTGATTAACAATTTTAATTAATTAGCCAGACTTATCGCAACGTTAGCCACCCGCATGGTGTACCCTTGGTCGAGTCCGCCTGCGACAAACCATATCAGTGCATTTAGTTTAATAACCTGTTCGAATTAAACAGTTCCGAATCACATAACTAATAGCGATATATATATATATATATATATATATATATATATATATATATATGTATATATATATATATATATATATATATATATATATATATACCACCCTCAGACCGCCCTACAGACACGCGCGTTCCCTTCTGCATCGTTGATCGATTGTTGTGTACTCTGTTATTATGTGTTTTTTTTATTGTCACGAGCTGTTTCATCGATTGTTGTAATAAAGGAAAATCTGTGTCCTGTCTAAAGGTTAGAACGCGTTATGACTTAGAAGTATGGCTTGCCAGGCTCTGGAGTCTAGAGACAACCTTGAACCCAAGGGCTTCCTTTTAGCCTTCTTCCAAAATTTTTTGGTTCACTCCTGGAATTCCAAGAACAAAAATATAGCGGGGAATGACAAAGTGAGCTTTCTGTGGACTCTATTATCGACCCAACTACTAACGCAACCTAAGTTCATGCCGGCGTCTGGCAGACATCTGTCACCATGCGCATATCACGTGGTTTGGAATGCCACGTGGCAATTGTTTCTCCTTGAACTCGGTGCCATGCGGCGTTCCAAGCACGATTCTCGTGGTGACTTTGCTTTCGAATTTGTTTGCAGACTGTCTTTTGTATGGATGTGATAAGCAGTGTGATCCCGGCTTAACGATGCGGTGAAGCGGCATACGAGATCTGAACGCTCGAAGACTAAGCCTAAAAGCGGATATTTTACTAGATGTCACCCAGTGCTTTATTTATTTATCTATTTATTTATTTTCAGATACTGTCGGCCCATGGGCCATTACAGGGAAGTATACTGGATTATATCTCCGGTAACATAAATGTAAACATTTTTTTGTAAAGTCTGATGCGTTGCAGTTTGAAGACATACAAAGGAAAAGAAACACTTTTTGAAGGCATATACTGGTGTGTCACAATTCAAAAACGAAAAAAAAATCAATTTCATAGAAAAAGAACAACACACGCACAAAACATTACAACGAAAGGAGTTCATCGCTGTACATACACCTGGATCATAGCGGAGAACATGGAAGCTGCGTTTAAATCTAAATAAAAAAAGTCGAAGCGCATTTCTGAAATGTAGACACGTTAATAAAGCTAACATTGTGTTTAGGAAGTTCGATCCGATCATTTTATCGTTTTATCAAAAAATAGTATTTAAACGCATCAATTCTAGGGAAATATGATTGTAATGCTTTAGCATGATTTAAACGAGCCGACATAGCTGTTGGTAACAGGTTGAAGGTATAAACACCAGGATTCTATTTTCAGCTGAGCATGAAAAATCCGAAACAGAAACTTTAGGCGCGCTATTTTCTTCTAACTCCCAATGGCTCAAGTCCACACTCGTTTAACATCTTCGCAACCGAGGAAGTCGATCTGTAATCAGATTTATAAAGCGTGCAGCCTGTTTTTGCACTCTCTCAAGTTTGTTAATGTCGGTCTTAGTAACGGGTTCCCAAACAATATTATTAATTCAAAAACATTCAAATTATTCAAAATTTAAATCTTTGTAATCAATCAAAATTATGCGGCAATTCGCAACATTATGGGCATCCAAAATTACATGGCAATCGTGATTTCTTCACTAACAGTTTGCTTTGCTTCTGTGTTGTGTCCTTTAGATGAAAGTTTCTTTCATCGCAAAAATTAAACTGCACTATTTTTTAATACTTTTTCCTTGCGTTTTTTTTTATGTTTGGTAAGATTCAAATGCAACCGCCTTACACTCGGCGTTGAATATCTTTGTGCTATAGCTTATCGAGGCTGGCGTAGCTTCCACAATGTTGCGGTCCCGCAGTGCTTCGAGAGCAATACCTTTTAGCGTATTACTTTTTTTTCCATTGTCGAACACTGTTCCCCTGTAAACATGGTTCTCCTCTTTGAAAACTGAGGGACGGCATTTTTTCCTTCTATGTGGGACCGGTTCCCGAGCACCCCGCCGTTACCCCGCAGCAGCAGTAGGGCAAGGGCGTCCTCTCGTGCTCTTCCAATACCAGGTAGAAGACAAGGCCCAAACGTCATCACCAGTGGACCCACGCAGTGCCGTTTATTGGAAGGAGAGTGGGTAGACCTCGAAGCAAGCTGCCTTGAGGTCTACGCACTCAATTACTCAATTACTAAGTGAGAGTCAAAAATAAAGGAAATAAACAGCTTCTCTCCACCTGCACCACGTGACGGTATAGCAGGTTTAATCCAATTTAAAAGAAAAAATGAGGGCCGTAATTGGCCAAGAGTTACTTTAGTTCTTAACGCCAATCAAAAGAAAAACAGGGAGGCAGCTGAACCTTGGCATTGGAACAAACTTGGAAAAATCTTGCAGGCATTTATGATTATTTGTGTTTCTTTTTTTTTTCTTTGGTATTAAGTTAATAATTGTTGTTCCGCTTGGTCTTGCCTCTTGTCTTTGGTGTTTTTGACGATGAGGAAGTTGTATTCTTCTTCTTTAGAATTTTCGTACTGGAATATATATGAGAAAATGAATTGGAAACAATTTAAAAATCTTATTGTCTTTTAATGTTTTTTTAATCTAATTATGTATATCTGCGTATCTTTGTATTCCCATGTATGTTTTCTTTTTATTTGTTATTTGTCTTTCTCCTTATTTTTATGTTTTTCTTCCTTTTTTTTTTGGGGGGGGGGGGTTGAGAGCAGAGATTATTTTATTTCCTGGTTGTTTTTATTTTTTTTAATTAATTTTTTTTACAACAAGACTTTTTTTTTTTTATAGCTATACATACCCTGGTGTTTACATATTTACATTTGCCCCCGAAGGAGAAGGATCACACTTATAAAGCTTCCTGTTTTCGTCTTGTATTCGTATCATGTTTCTATAGTTTTCTTTTCTGTTTTTTTTTTTTTTTAGATTGGAAGGTATGAAGTTGTGTCTTAAAATTGACACTAAATATTTTGTCGTTTTCATCAGCCTTACTTTTCTTTTCGTACGTTATTAGTTATTGGTGATTGGCCTTGAGGTGCTGTAAAAAAAAATCAACCTTTTTTCACTTTTTTTTTTCACTGTCTGTCTTTGTTGTCCATTCCTGAACACTGTTGATTTGAGAGTACAGAGCGCGGCACTGTTAGCGCGAACAAGCGATCGCCGGTTTTTCCAGTTTTTCTATTTGAAACCAAGGGATGTCATCCAAATTATTAATGCAACGGAAAGAACTAATGTAGTTCTATAATGTAAACGGTAAAATTTCGTGCTCGCTAATAATACTATTTAGAAGTAGAATGCGAAAATGCGCCGATGTCGTGTTCGCGCTAACAGTGTCGCGATGTGTACATGATTTTTCCTTCCAGTTTTGTTATCGATAATCTCATTATTTTTGGTGAGAAGCCCAGAGCCTGGAACTGGTCTTTGGTCCTACTAACCTGTTGATTGGGGTCTTCTCTATGGGTGACTGTTTGTCGTGGGTGATTAAAGGAAGCCCAGGGAAGGAAACTGGCTCACTCCCCCTGATCTTGTTGTGGGTCTTCCAATTGCCATTAGTTGTGGTGTTGATTCAGGATGGTAAGCTAGGAGAAGCTCCGAGCCAGGAACTCGTCCACGGCTCTCCTATCCAAACTCTACCCACAATCAGAGCCAATCAGAGCTCGGCGTTCTGACGTCATCGCAACCCCGCAAATGAAGCGGACGAACTTGCGTTCCGCACTAGCACTGGCGGCAACGCCAAGACGGACTCGTCTGCCGGCGTCGTTCTTCAAGCCTGAGGATCGTGTCTTGGGTCGGGTCGGGTGTCCACGAACGATGACGTCATGCGTAGGCCTTGTCTTAGAGGTGGTGTTGCTTCCTCTACCCTCGTCTTGTCTTTGTTTAGGTTGTTGCGTGCGCGGGAGGGCGTCTCTGATGAGCCCATTGTCTCTCCGGCAACACCGAGGGTGGCCGTCTTTCATGTGCACGCGCCTCGCTCTCAGGAAAACGATCCGCGTCGGGTGTCTGAAGCCTGTCCAGTGTGTTTAGTCAACACGCCCTCCACCACGTCTCCTTATTCGTCACAATGAACAGATAGATGGATGCTGGCGGATGAAAAATATTTAGGCCGTCGGCTTGCTCCCCTTATAGACCAGTGTCCGAAATCCTAGCTCCTGCAGCGATAAAAACGAGAAATAATAATCTCAAACGCAGGCTCTTACGAGAGAAGAGGCTGCGCACAAAACAATATTTTTTTTTTTTGCTTTTTATGGCACTCTCGGCATCGGTGTTGCTCTTGGAGCTTCGTGACTATAGATTTCTGACGTCCTTGCCCTACGACATGTGCCAAAAATTAAAAAAAAAAACAACTGAGTCTTGCAAAAAAACACAGCCCCTATACTGTGTCATGGCGTCAGCACAAGCAAACATGGCGGCGCCCATAGCACAGAGCAGACAGCGGTCTATAGTCTTTAAGAAGTATTGCGTGACACCCTAAAATAGTTACTGGGCTTTTCTCACCGCAAAAATAAACGACGCATCCCGGAACGTACATTCTCTGCCGAAATCTAGCCAGATGCCAAAGATCCAGAACTAACCGATATGGTATTCAAAAGTTATTGATGATTTTCTAATATTTTCATTGCGGAAAGTGGGGCCCGCTCTCGGTAACTGGCACCATTCAGCTTCATCTATTCGAGGACTCCGGCGGTCGCCATTTTTCAATTGAAATTTTCAGAAATCACTTATAACGTTTCAATAAGATAACGGATAATTATAAAACTGACACATAGTTCAAACCGCTAGCGCTGCATAGTTTATTTTTTGCGGCAAAAATAAATTAAAAAAAAAAGAATCTTGTAAATAATTGGAAGGGAATGTATGTGTGTGTGTGTATGGGACACGAAACAGTCAATCGTGGCGAGCAACACCAGTTGTTCGCCATGATTGATTTAAATCAAATATTTCACGCAAAAGTAATGCCTAAAATTGTCTCTATTCGCCATTTATCTACCATTTGATGCTTTCCATGTGCATTTTCTTTGAACTGAAATCAAACAATCATCATGCAAGATTTTTTTTTATTCGGAATCAGATTAAGCTCATTTTGTCTCAGCATTTTCACGCACATGTGAGCAAGGGGACCAGGAACAAAAGCTGCAAATTTGCAGCTTGACGGGTTCCTGCCCCTTTAAACAGCAGGGCGGCACTGACATCAAAACACGAAAGAAAAACGCAATGAAAGTAACTTATTTAATATGTCATATAAGATAAGTTGCATCTCATTACACACTGAAGTAAATAAATGTAACAAATATAAAACATTTTCACTTTTACAGGAAAATTTGAATTGCACGGACATTTAATGAAAGTGTATCAACATCTTGAGAAAATATGTTAAGAGTGACGGCAATTTGTAACTCAACCTCTGGAAGCCAAAATTAGTTCTAGAAGATGGGATGCGCCATGGATGCCGATGACGTGACGGGTATGATAATCAGCGTTGGGCAGTATTTTAAGCACACTGTACTCGAAAGTGCTATTTTAAGGAGGTTTATATCCCATTCACACGACACTTAAAGGTACCTTTAGCTAAGGGACCTTTATTCTCTGCGGCCAATCAATCAACGATCCTCCGCAGCGTGGCGTATGCTCGCGACCCAAGAGCACGGGCTGATTCGCCGATAGAAAAGGGACCTACGTTAAAGGTATACTTTATGTTGACCGTGTGAATAAGGTATTAGAATACTTCTACTTTACTTGAAGTACATTCTCTGCGTAGGTATAAGTTTTTTGTTTTGTTTTTCTGGTACTTTCTAAGGAAAGTACAACTCCAGACTTTGAAGTACATTCCGCAAAGTTGGTCTTGTTAAATTTGTATCACAAAATCATGCTTTGTCAACTCTGAAGTCACTTGACTTTATTCAGTATTCGCCGTCATTTCCGAAAATAACTGATGCGCCCCCGATTACCCCCAAAGCATTACTATATCAGTTAGAAACAAAAACTGTTTAGGTATAGGGAATGAGAGGGCATCATGAAAGATCGTGTTAAAAAGTACTTCTACTTTACTTTGAAAGTGTATAGGTTGAATATATAGTACTTTACTTCAAGTAAAGCACCATGAAAGTTTGCGTTTGAAAGTAGTTGTACTTTACTTTGAAAGTGCATTGTATTTATCGCACTTTACTTCAAAACTTCAAGTACATTGCACCCGGAGTATTTACCACTTTACTTGAAGTACATAACCTCTAATTTACTTTGTACTTCACCTCAAGCACTTTTTAGATGTGCTTTACCCAACAGTGATGATAATACAATATTTTCCAAGTTTGGCGAAGTCTAAAATAATTGTAATATGTTCTGTTAAAGGGAATTGAAGTCAATTAATTCTGAGACCGTCCTTTTGTGGTGACAACTACACATAATGTAGTCCGCGAGAAGAAAGAGTCCACATGTTTTTCTATTGCCCTGAAATGAATAGGCGGTTTTGTAATATAGGACTTGGTATATGTGGGAACTCAACACAGTTTATGCAATATAAGATCAAAAACGACCTTTTTCAAAAATGACTTCAGTGCCCCTTTAAAAACCCCCAAAAAGAAAAAAATTTTTTTTGACAGTTTAGTTAGGATACGCGTTCTAGAAATAAGTTTTACGCGAAAATTAGAGCAATATTGACGGCGAGAGATTTATTTGAAATTCTGCGCGCGAAGTCCATGACGTCACGGGTCATTCCGGAATGACCATCCCGGTCGTGAAGGCGAGTCGATCCACTTCTCCTCCACGCGCCCGAAATGAAAGCAAGTGGAAAGGAGGTGATTGCCGACTAAATCGCGTCTCGCGCCGTCAATATTGCTCTAAAAAGTTTTTCGCGTAAACTTTTTTTGTAACATTCTTGTCCCGACCAAACTGTTAAAGAAATTTTTTATTTTTATTTTTGGGTGTTCTTTTAATGCTGTTTACGCATTCTACTATATCTGTCCCAAAAATATTGCGATCCGTGATCCTGGATATTTAAATAGAACTGCTTTCGTTTTGAACATGTTTATATGATAATCAGAGAATTAATGGCAACGCAGTCTTTTACCTTGCTTAAAAAATGGTTTCCTTCGTGAAAAAAAAATATGCTGCTATCGTCTGCGTACATAATAAATTCGGCGGAAGTTTCAACGTATCTAATATCATTCACGTAAACAATAAACAACAGGGACCTAATATGCTTCCCTGAGGAACCCCAGAGTGACTGCGCTGCGTGGTGGATGACGAGTTTCCAGTCTGAACATATTGATGTTTTAAGTTATGCTCTTTCTGCTCGTGTTCAGCTTAACGTTCCAATGGTACATCATGATGCACCATTGTAAGCTGAATACGGGCAGAAAGCAGTGCTCCTCTGAGCAAATCGGAGAATTGATCTTCCACTTGGTACGTCAGCTACGTAACCATCTGTTTCAAGCAAATCAGAACGCGAAAGAAAAGCAAACGAAGCTTTTCGGTTGAGTAAAACAATTATGTCGTTTTTGTTCTAGTGTGGCGGAGGTTACACCAATAAGAAGTAAATTAAACTGCACTTTTAGTTCGCAGTAATTCTTCCGCATTCTTATCAGTGATACGAACAGAGTGATCGATCTGCCATGTTTCAAAAATACCTGCAGTGATAAGAGTCACTATACTTTCTAGCTACATTGATTTAAACCATGTTAATCTGATTTGAAGCGAACAAATCTAATTTGTTTTATTCTTTCAACAAATAATCTTTTTTCTTTTACCTTGCCGGCGCACTGGTATTTTTTTTCTTCAGATCTAATCGTATCATGAGCTCTGTCATTCGCCAGGATCATTCTATTGCTCACCGTGCTGTGTTCTGCAGCAAAGTGAACTCACAGACTTGTTTTACAGTGCAGCCAGTGATAATGATGATGACGATAATAATAATAACGATAGCGTGCTAAGCAAAAAAAAAATATGTTGGTAGCGTTTTCGCTTTGTACTAAACAACAAAAAACAATCTTGTTTTCACTTGTTCTGTTTTTTTTTTGTTTTTTTCTTCTTTTTGCCATCAATCACGTAGACGCTTTGCAGCAGCTGTGTATGGGCGCCGCCATGACAGACCTGCTCCCCTTATTTTTGTTCACTTCATTTTTATCACAGCAGGGCAGGTTATTGCCATTTTAAATTCTACTGTGTCCTTCTACCCAGCATAGGCCTTTGTGAAGGCTCGTCAACGCCCGCTTCGGTGGCTCAGCATCTCGCTAAGAGAAAAGAAGGTCAGCAATGGCGGCTGTACTCTGGTGCGTGTGTAAATACATATTGTTGACGACCCTAATCTCTATGGCAACAGAATACTTCCATAAATCCGTCCAGCGCGCGCGTTGCATTCTGGGAACCTGTGGGCCACGAGCGAAGCGCGCATGGATTTTGCTTCACACCGATTCCCAGAATGCGTAACGTGGCATTATACGCGGCGATGAGGCGCTTCGAGTCTTGGAAGAACTCTATTTGCTGGATCGCGCTTCGCCGCGTGGTCGCTACAGCGCGAGTGCGGCGACCGGAAGTTGCGCATCGGCCATTTTAGGCCACCAGGAAGTCAGCCGGCTGACGCGTCGCAGAGGCTGCAGACGGCAGCTTGCTGGAAGACACGTTTTCTGCTCGTTCGCCGTCATTCGTCAAGTAAGTATTTTATATTTGCTTTTTATTTTTATGTGCAAGCATTAACTGTCTCATGCAGCGAGCCGACGTCATCAGCTCTGAAGCCGCGCCAAACGGCAGCTAAATTCCCCTCTCCCAATGGAGCGAAGTGAAACCGCAATCTGAAACCTCCCAGTCCTTTTTTTTTTTTTTACCTTTGAGAACACCTGTAAATCTTTACGAAAAGCGGAGCACAACAGTATGTAGAAGCACAAAAACGACGTGAAAGAAAAGCGCTCCAAGACACACGTGCCAAGAACAGCGTTGATGCGCGATTCACGTGAGGCACGGGCACGGAGCTAGCCATCACACCGTTCCAACGACAAACCGCCCGATGAGCGCTCTTTAATTATAGGTTTTTGTAAATATGTAAATATAGTATCTTTGCTGTTTCCGCTGCTTCTGATTGTAATCCAACAGACCACAATTGGTGACCCGGCTACTCGGACTTAAATCAGCCCTCGCCCAAGAAAATCCACAGAAGCTGGGCCACTTTGTTTGGAGGTCGCCATGGGAGCGGACGCGACGCGCGACAACCTCTTCCTACACCAGGAAAGCGGAGGCCTCGGCCTAGTTAACATCGTCATCAAGCTCAACGTGCAGCGGTTCCTTCTATTCCGGGACGCAAAGGAGCCCACGCTCCTGGCGCGCTGCACCACCTCGGTTTCCCTTACCTGGGGAGGTGGATGGTGAGCACGAGTGGTCGTACGGCGAAAGCGGCGGCACTGCGCTTTTACAGCGAAATCGCAGAGGCCATTCAGTTCTTCTCGGCCCTGTTTTCTTGGGATTACTTAACAACCGTCACCAAGAGGAAACTGTATTGGGACACGGTTTCAGTGACCTTTCCGCCGCCTCTGTACAGGCCGCCACCAGTTCCCGACGGAGCGGCGCGTCTCTTCAGGTTCGTGCGGCGGCTCCCCGCTCCCACGGCGACAAAGGACTTCTTCGTCCGTATGCACATGGAGGTGCTCCCCGTCAAGTCGTGGCTGCACGGGAAGGGAGTCTTCGTGCCGTGGTCTCTCAACTGCGACCTCTGCGGGAACACCGAGACCATCCAGCACGTCCTCGTCGAGTGCTCGAACGCCTACTTGTTCTGGGACGAGATGAGGACGTGCTTCCGCCTTAGGTCGGCCTTTGACGTTGAGTGGGGTACTTTCAAGTACCTCCTTCTCGGTGACGGAGAAAGGACGGAGGTGACGAGCGTGTTGGTGTTGCTGGGACTACACGCCATCTGGCAGTCGCGCACAGCAATGGTGCAGTGCCACTTGGATGCGCGTTCAACCTGGGACTACTTCCTGGCTAAACTGGA
The DNA here is from genome assembly GCA_037355805.1 of Ixodes ricinus. Classification (NCBI taxonomy): domain Eukaryota; kingdom Metazoa; phylum Arthropoda; class Arachnida; order Ixodida; family Ixodidae; genus Ixodes; species Ixodes ricinus. The sequence goes on along the minus strand of JAZHYW010015056.1, from coordinate 17,018 downwards.
CTGGGTGGTCTCGGTGACTGGCATGGGGGCGGCGGGAGGGGCGGACGAGTGGCAGGGCCTGAGGAGACAGCTCGAGTCCGGAGGCCATAGCCCGGGGCGCCGGCTTCTGCGTGGCCGGGGCTGTCGGCTGCTCTCTGGCGGGCAGGGTTCGATTGTTGTGTGAGGGGGGCGGCGCTGTGGGAGGCCCGTTTTCTTTTCATTTCTTTTCTTTTTTTTCCCCTTCCTTTTGTAATCTTTTTTTCTTGTCATTTCTTTTATCTTTACTATTTGCTGAGCGTGGCGTGGCGCGCATGGTGTGTGCGGGAGCACGTATGAGCACGCTCGAAGAGCGGCGTGAGCAGCCGGAGGTGCTGTGAGGAGTTCCCATGGTACCAGAACACAGACCACGTGCGTCCTTCGTCAGGGACCGCCTGAGCAGGCGTTCGAACGGATGGAACTTTTCAGCTGGCGTTCCTCCTCAGACATCGGTGAACAGTGTGCAAAAGGGCTGAGTGTAAAATTGCTGTGCATATTTATTGTAAATAAAGTTCTTGTTACAAAAAAAAAAAAAAAAAAAATTCGGCCATACCATGCTGAATACGCCGGTTCTCGTCCGATCACCGAAGCTAAGCAGCATCGGGCTCCGTCAGTACTTGGGAGGGTGACCACCTGGGAACACGGAGTGCTGATGGCATTTCTGTTTTTCTTCTTGCTACTTCTTTTCTTCTTCTTTTTTTTGTGCTGTCTTGGAGGGTTGTGTCCATTTGTACAGATTCATATATCTTATAAAAGCTAATGAAATGCCTCGTTAGTATAGAAATCATCTTAATATAAATGCGATTCGTCTCTTTCCTATTTCGAGAAAGCCGCTTACTTGGAAGTGAAAACTCGGTGTCCTGCGCTATGGCCCGCTGGTCGATTGCACGTTTAAAAACGGTAATAATAAACGCAGATAGAGTCTCTTAAATTCGTGTGCCGTGAAAGAAGTTTGTGTAGTAGACGCACGAAGAAAGAGACTGTTTTAAAACGAGTGGTTTTCTTTTTATTCTCGCGTGAACTTGGACGTTTGGTTCGCAGCCCGAGCGCGAAGCTGGCTCGACGTGTTTCGCTCCCTGACGCACCAAAGCCAATCTTAATGTTACCGAATCATATATTTTCGGAAAGGTAATGACATTCTTCGAGAGGCGTAAAAAACATTTTAAGTTAAATGCGATAATTTTTCTTCATATTTCGATCTAACCGCTTACTTGGAAGACAAAGTTAGGATTCGCGCGCTATGGGCGGCTGGTCGCTTGGACGTTTTAAAACCGCAATATTAAACGCAGATAGATAAAAGAAATAGCTTTTTCTTTATTGTCGCGTAAACTTGGACGTTCACGCGACAAGAAAAAGAAGAAACAAAATCATGCAGTGAACAAACAAGGTCTACAGTTAACAGCAAGAATGCTTCGTGCACATTGCAAAAGCGCAGAAATCAGCTTACCAAGGCTGGGAGTAGGACAGAGAAGTGGCGAGAGACACGGGAGCTGCATGCCACGCAAGTGCATATCCCACGATATGCAAATTAATTATGGCCCTGAGGAGGGCCGTTTTTTGTTTTCAGTGGTGGATATCCAAGAGAAGACCTATTTCTTGGAAGAAGCCTTCTTTGCAGCAGGCTTCTTGGCAGGGGTCTTCTTTGCTGCCTTGGGTTTCTTGGGGCTCTTAGGTGCTGCGGCCTTCTTCTCTGCCTTTGACTTTTTTGGCTTGGCTGACTTGGGCTTGGCCGACTTGGCCCTCTTTGCGGGGGACTTCTTGGCACTCCCGGGCTTCTTCTTCCTGGCCGCACTGGCAGCTGCCGACGTTGGGCGCTTCTTTGCAACACCGGTTTCCTTCTTGGGCTTTCTGGCAGCAGGTGATGGCTTGTCGGACTTGGCTGACAGCTTGAACGATCCGGTAGCCCCCTTGCCCTTGGTCTGCACCAATGCTCCCGCAGCCACGGCAGACTTGAGATACTTGCGGATGAAAGGAGACAGTTTCTCGACGTCCACCTTGTAGTTGGCAGACATGTACTTCTTGATGGCTTGCAGAGATGAACCACCACGTTCCTTGAGCGCGCTGATGGATGCAGTCACCATTGCAGACACCTTGGGATGCGTTGGCACGGCCTTTGCCTTTCCCTTGGACACTTTCGCGGACGCCTTTTTGGGGCTTTTCAGGGCAGCGGGGGCCGCGGCCCCAGCAGGAGCGGACACTTCTTCGGACATGACCAACTCTACTTGATCCCAAAGAGCAACTGTTCGCAACACGCCCGAACCACCACTCAGAATGCAGAAGCGTGCTGATTGGCCGAGAGGCGATCGCGGACCTCTTGGAGAAGTCCTCCAAAGGTGTCGAATGTTCGTAGCCGTGCCGTTTCTAAAATAACCATGTTGGGAGTCCAATTTTTTTCGCTTCTGTTCTCTAACATAGGTTCAACATTATCCTTACAAGTTTGCATCACTTTAATCGTGAGAAACTATTTTAGAGAGCCAAGCACGCGGGCCCTCGCTAGAAAATTGCCCAAAACAGCATCCAGAATGAACATGCGCGCTGATTGGCCGAGAGGCGATCGCGGACCTCTTGGAGAAGTCCTCCAAAGGTGTCGAATGTTCGTAGCCGTGCCGTTTCTAAAATAACCACGTTGGGAGTCCAATTTTTTTTCGCTTCTGTTCTCTAACATAGGTTCAACATTATCCTTACAAGTTTGCATCACTTTAATCGTGAGAAACTATTTTAGAGAGCCAAGCACGCGGGCCCTCGCTAGAAAACTGCCCAAAACAGCATCCAGAATGAACATGCGCGCTGATTGGCCGAGAGGCGATCGCGGACCTCTTGGAGAAGTCCTCCAAAGGTGTCGAATGTTCGTAGCCGTGCCGTTTCTAAAATAACCACGTTGGGAGTCCAATTTTTTTCCCTTCTGTTCTCTAACATAGGTTCAACATTATCCTTACAAGTTTGCATCACTTTAATCGTGAGAAACTATTTTAGAGAGCCAAGCACGCGGGCCCTCGCTAGAAAACTGCCCAAAACAGCATCCAGAATGAACATGCGCGCTGATTGGCCGAGAGGCGATCGCGGACCTCTTGGAGAAGTCCTCCAAAGGTGTCGAATGTTCGTAGCCGTGCCGTTTCTAAAATAACCACGTTGGGAGTCCAATTTTTTTCCCTTCTGTTCTCTAACATAGGTTCAACATTATCCTTACAAGTTTGCATCACTTTAATCGTGAGAAACTATTTTAGAGAGCCAAGCACGCGGGCCCTCGCTAGAAAACTGCCCAAAACAGCATCCAGAATGAACATGCGCGCTGATTGGCCGAGAGGCGATCGCGGACCTCTTGGAGAAGTCCTCCAAAGGTGTCGAAAGTTCGTAGCCGTGCCGTTTCTAAAATAACCACGTTGGGAGTCCAATTTTTTTTCGCTTCTGTTCTCTAACATAGGTTCAACATTATCCTTACAAGTTTGCATCACTTTAATCGTGAGAAACTATTTTAGAGAGCCAAGCACGCGGGCCCTCGCTAGAAAACTGCCCAAAACAGCATCCAGAATGAACATGCGCGCTGATTGGCCGAGAGGCGATCGCGGACCTCTTGGAGAAGTCCTCCAAAGGTGTCGAAAGTTCGTAGCCGTGCCGTTTCTAAAATAACCACGTTGGGAGTCCAATTTTTTTCGCTTCTGTTCTCTAACATAGGTTCAACATTATCCTTACAAGTTTGCATCACTTTAATCGTGAGAAACTATTTTAGAGAGCCAAGCACGCGGGCCCTCGCTAGAAAACTGCCCAAAACAGCATCCAGAATGAACATGCGCGCTGATTGGCCGAGAGGCGATCGCGGACCTCTTGGAGAAGTCCTCCAAAGGTGTCGAAAGTTCGTAGCCGTGCCGTTTCTAAAATAACCACGTTGGGAGTCCAATTTTTTTCGCTTCTGTTCTCTAACATAGGTTCAACATTATCCTTACAAGTTTGCATCACTTTAATCGTGAGAAACTATTTTAGAGAGCCAAGCACGCGGGCCCTCGCTAGAAAACTGCCCAAAACAGCATCCAGAATGAACATGCGCGCTGATTGGCCGAGAGGCGATCGCGGACCTCTTGGAGAAGTCCTCCAAAGGTGTCGAAAGTTCGTAGCCGTGCCGTTTCTAAAATAACCATGTTGGGAGTCCAATTTTTTTCGCTTCTGTTCTCTAACATAGGTTCAACATTATCCTTACAAGTTTGCATCACTTTAATCGTGAGAAACTATTTTAGAGAGCCAAGCACGCGGGCCCTCGCTAGAAAACTGCCCAAAACAGCATCCAGAATGAACATGCGCGCTGATTGGCCGAGAGGCGAGCGCGCGGACCGCGGGGAGAAGTCCTCCAAAGGTGGGTAATGTTTTTAACCATGCCGTTTGTAAAATAAATAAGTTTCAAGTCTATTTTTTTCTTGCTTCTGTTCTTTAACATATGTTCCACAACATCATCCCAAGTTTACATCACTTCAATCGTGAAATAGTTTGTTAGAGAGCCACGCGCGCAGGCCCTCGCTAGAAAATCGCCCAAAACAGCATTCAGAATGAACAAGCGCTCTCATTGGCCGAGAGGAGAGTGCGGACCTCGGGGAGAAGGGCTCGCGCTTGCTGCACATTGGCAGTTGGTCCTTAGGAGTGGAGGTGTGTTGCTGCTTGCTAGCTCTCTCGTGTTATTGTCCGTAGTCGTCACCAACGTTTTCGGAATGGCCCGTACGAAGCAGACCGCCCGCAAGAGCACGGGAGGAAAAGCACCGCGCAAGCAGCTTGCTACCAAGGCCGCCCGGAAGAGTGCTCCTGCAACCGGTGGAGTCAAGAAGCCGCATCGCTACAGGCCGGGCACGGTCGCGCTGCGTGAGATTCGTCGTTACCAGAAGTCGACTGAGCTGCTCATCCGCAAGCTGCCCTTCCAGAGGCTGGTGCGGGAGATCGCGCAAGACTTCAAGACGGACCTCCGCTTCCAGAGCTCGGCTGTGATGGCCCTGCAGGAGGCCAGCGAGGCCTACTTGGTCGGTCTCTTTGAAGACACCAACCTTTGTGCCATCCACGCCAAGCGGGTAACCATCATGCCTAAGGACATCCAGCTGGCTCGTCGCATCCGCGGTGAACGCGCTTAAGTCTTGTCGCTTCATTGGAAGTGGCAGGCAACGCCACAAAAAAACGGCCCTCTTCAGGGCCACATCAGTCATGCTTTTCGGACATGTGTAAAGCGTGCCGACATCCTCCCGTGTCTCAATCTTCCCCTCCGATGCTAACTTGTTCCAAGTGCAGGAGTTCAAAAGCTGTGAGTACTTTTTATTCATTCCGTCTTCTTGCACTAGTTTCCATGGCGCCAAGTCCTTCATTCGCAGTTGCTTCCAACGATTCTTTCATGTGTTCCTTGTCGCATATAGCAACAAAAAAACTAGTATGTTTTCTTAAGGTGTTGTCGAATGAAACAAAACCTCTACCGAGACATTACACATTCTAGCAATCAGCGAATATTGCGGTTATAGATTTGAGCAACAAAAACATGTGGAGTAATTTTCGCCTTCTGTTTTTCTTTTTGAGGGATGTCCACAACATTTCTTGCCCTCTGCCGGTTTCAGGGAAACGCTGCTGCGATTGTAGACTTGTAAAGACAGCTTCAAATCCTCTGAAAGCGAGGCAGTGCAGCGGTGGTTTTACGAGTTCAAATAACAAACATTGCTGGCCTTTGCACCCGACAGCTAATCTCGTTCGGTCGCTCAACGCAATTCGTGCGCTTGGAAGAATTTGGCATTAAATGCAGCATCCATATCATGCCTTAGAGTGGCATTCAAGTGATGAAAGAGAAACACTGGTGGCATTCCACAAAACACAAGGAAATCGAAATGCACATACCCGAGCGTTTAGAGACACGGAAGACTGGCGCACGGAAAAGAGTATCCCGTACTCAAGTCATGAGTGGTCCTGAAAAGGACCGTTTTTCTTTAGCGGATGCCGCGAGATGGCTTACGCCTTCTTCTCGGTCTTCTTGGGAAGGAGGACGGCCTGGATGTTGGGCAAGACACCTCCTTGCGCGATGGTAACGCCGGACAGCAGCTTGTTGAGCTCCTCGTCGTTGCGAATGGCCAGCTGCAGGTGTCGAGGGATGATCCTAGTTTTCTTGTTGTCCCTGGCTGCGTTTCCTGCCAGCTCGAGCACTTCGGCAGCCAGGTACTCGAGTACGGCCGCCAAGTAGACGGGGGCGCCGGCACCAACTCGCTCCGCGTAGTTGCCCTTTCGCAGCAGTCGGTGGATCCTTCCCACGGGAAACTGGAGCCCCGCGCGGCTGGAACGGGTCTTGCTCTTGCCCTTTGCCTTGCCTCCTTTTCCGCGCCCAGACATCTTGGTGGAGGTGAGAAGTGGACGACCGAACGAACCGACGAACACTGAGTGAGTGAGGGAGTCAGAGCATCGAGAAGCAGAAAATCGAAGGAAGTGCAATTCCTCTCCGCTTGGGGGGCGCTGCAAGAGCGCGTTTTCGCCTTGCACTACCTCTGCTTCACAGCACTCCTCTCCCAAAACCCTTTCCCAAAAGTCAGCTGCTTCCTCATTGGTTCGCGCAGAAACCAATCGCGAAGCTTCCTTTCGGGCGAAATCCAATCACAGCACTTTGTTTCCCGCGCTCCAGAATGCTAACCAATCGGAGCACAATTTTCAGAATGCTGTTGAAGCCCTATAAAAGCGAAAAACGTTGTCGGTGTGCCATCTTTTTGCCAGCGTCAACGTCGATCTTCTGTCGAAGACAAGTCGCGCGAGGATGCCCCCCAACCGAGCGGAAAAGCAGTGAAGAAGGCAGGCAAGGCACAGAAAAATGTGCGTGCCACCGACAAGAAGAAGAAGAGGCGCAGGAGGAAGGAGAGCTTCAGCATCTACATCTACAAGGTGCTCAAACAGGTCCACCCCGATACCGGAGTGTCCAGCAAGGCCATGTCGATCATGAACAGCTTCGTGAACGACATCTTCGAGCGCATCGCAGCAGAGTCGTCCCGGCTGGCTCACTACAACAAGCGCTCGACCATCACGAGTCGGGAGATCCAGACAGCTGTGAGGCTCCTGCTGCCGGGTGAACTGGCAAAGCATGCGGTGTCCGAGGGCACCAAGGCTGTCACCAAGTACACCAGTTCCAAGTAACACCCCGGAGCTTCCCGGTATCTGCCGACTACCTAAACGGCCCTTTTGAGGGCCATACTCATCCCTGCAAAACGGCCGTCTCTCGATGACTTCCAACTCCCGTGTCTCTTTTCCAAGAAATATGTGAGTACCCAGTGCCTGAGAATCTGCATCGCGCCTGTGTGCATATACTATGTCTTTTCTTTTTTTTCTCGCTGTGCAGTCGAAATTGGCTGCTTGTAGTCAGAGTCGGATGTCGTTTATTTTGTTTCGGTGAAAAAGCGTATTCCATTCCTTTTGGGGGGCACGAGTGGCCTTAAATATTGCACATCGCTGGCGCATGTAAACGATATTCGCGTGGTTTGGAGCCTCTGCAAGCCCATACTCCAAATCCAAAGTGTTGTGTTTTCTAGATGCAGCCGGTTCGTTTTTGTTTTTAGAGCCGCGGTTGTTCCAAATAACTTGCTTTTTAATTTGAGTGTTCTCATACCGTTTGGCTTGAGAAAGTTGTTTATTTGTGTTGTCACTTCACGCTTGGTATCAACTCGAACAGTGGGTCATTTTCATTGTTCGAAACAATGAAGACGGCTAGAAACTTGAAAATGTGTCTGCCATTAGTCGAGTGCTTGTACCGCAAGTTGAAATAAAGAGATTTCTCCGTTTACAGTACCTCATTTTTTGTTTGCGCGATTCGCGGCAGCGGCACAAACTGGCCGCTTCCGGGTGGCATGTTTGGCTTCTTAACGGACCGAAGCCTTGTTAAAAAGTCTTCGAGTATTAAATTTTCTGCGAGCCAAAAAGACTTTTCATTACGTGTAATAAGCACTTCAACCTGGACACTAGGGATGTCGCTTGAACCACGCTGGGGTTCGATTTTCGAAAGGTTTCGATATTTTCGAAGCGAGCTGAGGTTCGCACTCGAAAAAATTTCGATATTTTAAAACCGTGCCGACCCACGAAGGTTCGATTTCGAAAAATTCGTAACTTTGAGACCACAGTAGGGACTTCGAATTCGAAAATTTCGAAGTTTTTCACGGTTTCTAAAATTTCGGGTTCGAATATTTCGAATATTCTTTTACGCGAGGTTCGATAAATTCGAAGATTTCCGAACTTTCCTAGCCAAAGAATTCGAGATGTTCCGAAAAATTTTGAATTTTCTTGAAATCTGAAGTTCGAAAAATTCGAGGAATTTCGAAAATTAACTTTAACGGATGTAAAAAATTCGAAAAATTCGAGCACGCTTCGAATTTTTATAGACATGAAGTTCGAACAATTCGAAGATTTCGAATTTCTTTCTGCATAAAAGTTCGAAAAGTTCGAAAGTTTCGATTCTCCTTTAAAGCTATTAAAAAAAACTTCGAAGATTTTTGAATTTTTTTTAGAGTCCAGAGATTTCAGCGTTCCGAGAGTCCGGTTTTAATGTTCCTCCACAGTTTCAGTTTGAAATAACGTTTTTCACGACTCTACTGGTTTTCACGAAATCAGGTTTAGAAAAGAGGATTAGGGTGTGATATTTAGATTCCGCGAAGTTGGTCAGACAATTAAATGAGGCGAGCGAGTGTCCCGGATGTGCTGGAATGTTTGCGCAGTACAGACTGACGTGTGACCATAGATCAGTAATTTTGACCACCAGCCCAGGGGTGGGGGTCTTTGCTGTCATGCATTGTGCAGTAGTGATCACACGAACACACTGTTTTACGATACTCACCCAGTTCGAAACGGCCAGGGAGGGCAGGAGGTTGAGGCTCAGAAAAACCTTGAAGCGACTTGGCAAATTACCTTGCACCCCTTTGCACGCTGGTAGTAATGCAATCGGGCGCCACCCGAGTGGCGCTGGCATATAGTTACGTTAAGTTTTGATAGTGCTGTCCTGGAGGTTTATTTTCCAGGACGGAGGAAGCTTTGCCCATAAAAAAGCACAGAAGCCGACACAAATGGAGGTCGAGGAGCGTTCTACCATACAAGTAGGCGTCGGAAGAGAAAAAGCGGGGGAGGGGGGTATACTCTAGCCCCCTTCGCCTCCCTTCAGATATTTCGGACTGTAAAAGAAAACAATACGGGGAAAAAGGGCATGGTCCGAGCTTATTTTAATCTGAAGTTATTTATATGTGTATGTACACAACTACTGTCGCTCTTCCGCAGCATAAAAGATCGCGTAGGCGCCGTAGGTGGTCATAGTCGGAAACTCGTTGATCGGAAAGGCACTACTTGTCACATGCTTACAGGTTCGCAGTTCAAAGCTATGTCTTTTCGACCTCAATAACTGTGCCATTGGTAAAAGAAAGAAAAACACATGACTTAATAAATGCGGGTATAAAAAGCTGGAGAGAAAAAGAAGAGAGAGAAACTATAAAAATCCGCGCCGGAAGTGTTGTATTCTTGCATATTCAGAAGCTCAAAACTTCGAAACAGGATTTTCCTACTCAAATATGCACAGGCTAAAAAAAAAACACTTCCCAAAAACGTAAAGCCAAAAAAAAAAAAATTAATGAGCGTATTGAATTTGATTAATATTAGAAATCTTCCCCCATGAGTTAAAATTATTCCTCAGCGTGAAAAAACAATAAATACATTATTTTGTATTCTGCAGATGGCAATGATATGTACAGGCGTACTGTCTGTGGTGTTAATTTAATCACGATACCTCAAGCAGCAGGCCGAAAAAGAAAATACCAAGTTGCGAGCATAATTGCCCGTAGATACGTTTGGATATTTCTTCAGAAAACTCATCTTGAGTAACAATAATCACATCTACTTACCTAAGCTATCTGAATCCTCTTTAAAACGTTTAACATCTCAGCATCAATAGCACAAGCTTTAGCGCTTCGAATCTGACACAAACGACAATAAAATCAAAAAACCGTCGTTCTTCGCATAGCCCTTGGAATTAATTTCTTTAAAACTGAGCGTGCCAGAACATTTATATCAGCAGGCATTGTCTTTGGTAAGAAACGCAGCACGGCCGCGTAAAATTGAGAAAAAAAGTACGGAGTAATACCTCACTACTTGAATTCAAATGAAACTGTCCGCCGGGGTCTTTCCAGTTGACGAGCGTCAATGACTTTTACCCCTAAAAAATCGAAGTTCGAACTTTTGATTTTTCAGGATTCGATAGTTCGAAACTTCTGAAATTCTCTCGATAAATAAGTTCAGAAAGTTCGAAAATGATCAGATTCCTTAGCGTAGGAAGTTCGAAATTTCGAACACAGATGCGAGAAATTCAAAGTTTCGAAAATCATCAATTTTTGGTCTGTCATGTTCGAAAGTTCGACAAGCATCGAATTTTGCAGCGTAATAAGTTCGAAAGTTCGAAAGGGATCGAAGATTTTTTAAGTAATAAGTTCAGCGGTTCAGCGTCGAACTTCTTCGTTTAACAAGTTCGAAAATTCTACTTCCGTCGAATTTTACGATATAGAAAGTTCGAAAATTCGAAATCTTTCGAACCTTTCGAACCCTTGTTCGATCATCGAAACTTCGGTTCGAAAAAAGTTCGCAGCACTTCAACCTGGACACGCTTATACAAGTCAATATTTTGATCAAACTGCGTTCTTGGGTGACCCAACTTGCTGTGAACCCGGCTCACCATGGCGGTGAATTGCACTGCACGCTTCAAAACGCCAGTGATAAGAACCTTTAATTTTGGTGTGCCATGGGAAGAGTGCGTTTTGCACAAGTTCCGATAAATAGATTGCTCCAACGTTTATAAACCTCTTTTTTATTCGCATGTAAAAACGGGCCAGCTGCATCGGCACGAAGCTGGGAACTCCGGAGTGACATGTATTTCCCCTTGACTTAACGAAAAGGAATCTTAATCCCGTTGAAATATATATCTCCTGGAACCTAGAAAAAACAAATTTTTGCACATACAACTATGAAGACTAAAATGGGTCAGGTTTGTTATTGCCTACGTTTTGCTAAAGCCATGCATTTCATTGACACACGCCTCCTTCTAGTGTGCAGCCACCTGTCGGCCACAGATCGAAGCTGCCGCCCCGCGCGAATGCTCCCATTCGTCGGCGGGAGAGGAGGAGGAGGCCGTGGCGGGTTCACTTTCGCGGCCCCGTAGAGCATTGCCGCCAGTCTCTCTTCAAGTAGGCGAGCGGTGTGGTCGTGTTCTTCGTCGTCTCCCTGTGTTTGCAGCAAACATGTCTGGAAGAGGCAAGGGCGGCAAGGGCCTGGGCAAGGGTGGTGCCAAGCGCCATCGCAAGGTTCTTCGCGATAACATCCAGGGGATCACCAAGCCTGCAATCCGTCGCCTAGCACGCCGCGGCGGTGTCAAGCGCATTTCCGGCCTCATCTACGAAGAGACCCGCGGCGTCCTCAAGGTCTTTCTGGAGAACGTCATCCGCGATGCCGTCACCTACACCGAGCACGCCAAGAGGAAGACCGTGACGGCCATGGATGTGGTGTACGCGCTCAAGAGGCAAGGCCGTACCCTCTATGGTTTCGGTGGTTAACAGGTGCAGCCGTCTCCCCCAACTCGTCGGACACACATCAAAAACGGCCCTTTTCAGGGCCAAACCAATACGGATATATCTTGGAAACGGGATTCAATTCCGACACCTCCCTCCCGTGTCTCTGTAATCGTGAAAACAAGCACTGCTTTGGGTGAGTGATCCCTCTATTGTTATGGGTGTTGTTTAGCCGCGGGTCTCTACCATTACGTGCGCCACAGCCGTGCGTTAATTGTACAAATCTTCCTACGCAACTCGGGCAGCAGTCTAACGTTCGTTGCACTCATACCTGCCATCGGCCATACCATGCTGAATACGCCGGTTCTCGTCCGATCACCGAAGCTAAGCAGCATCGGGCTCCGTCAGTACTTGGGAGGGTGACCACCTGGGAACACGGAGTGCTGATGGCATTTCTGTTTTTCTTCTTGCTACTTCTTTTCTTCTTCTTTTTTTTGTGCTGTCTTGGAGGGTTGTGTCCATTTGTACAGATTCATATATCTTATAAAAGCTAATGAAATGCCTCGTTAGTATAGAAATCATCTTAATATAAATGCGATTCGTCTCTTTCCTATTTCGAGAAAGCCGCTTACTTGGAAGTGAAAACTCGGTGTCCTGCGCTATGGCCCGCTGGTCGATTGCACGTTTAAAAACGGTAATAATAAACGCAGATAGAGTCTCTTAAATTCGTGTGCCGTGAAAGAAGTTTGTGTAGTAGACGCACGAAGAAAGAGACTGTTTTAAAACGAGTGGTTTTCTTTTTATTCTCACGTGAACTTGGACGTTTGGTTCGCAGCCCGAGCGCGAAGCTGGCTCGACGTGTTTCGCTCCCTGACGCACCAAAGCCAATCTTAATGTTACCGAATCATATATTTTCGGAAAGGTAATGACATTCTTCGAGAGGCGTAAAAAACATTTTAAGTTAAATGCGATAATTTTTCTTCATATTTCGATCTAACCGCTTACTTGGAAGACAAAGTTAGGATTCGCGCGCTATGGGCGGCTGGTCGCTTGGACGTTTTAAAACCGCAATATTAAACGCAGATAGATAAAAGAAATAGCTTTTTCTTTATTGTCGCGTAAACTTGGACGTTCACGCGACAAGAAAAAGAAGAAACAAAATCATGCAGTGAACAAACAAGGTCTACAGTTAACAGCAAGAATGCTTCGTGCACATTGCAAAAGGGCAGAAATCAGCTTACCAAGGCTGGGAGTAGGACAGAGAAGTGGCGAGAGACACGGGAGCTGCATGCCACGCAAGTGCATATCCCACGATATGCAAATTAATTATGGCCCTGAGGAGGGCCGTTTTTTGTTTTCAGTGGTGGATATCCAAGAGAAGACCTATTTCTTGGAAGAAGCCTTCTTTGCAGCAGGCTTCTTGGCAGGGGTCTTCTTTGCTGCCTTGGGTTTCTTGGGGCTCTTAGGTGCTGCGGCCTTCTTCTCTGCCTTTGACTTTTTTGGCTTGGCTGACTTGGGCTTGGCCGACTTGGCCCTCTTTGCGGGGGACTTCTTGGCACTCCCGGGCTTCTTCTTCCTGGCCGCACTGGCAGCTGCCGACGTTGGGCGCTTCTTTGCAACACCGGTTTCCTTCTTGGGCTTTCTGGCAGCAGGTGATGGCTTGTCGGACTTGGCTGACAGCTTGAACGATCCGGTAGCCCCCTTGCCCTTGGTCTGCACCAATGCTCCCGCAGCCACGGCAGACTTGAGATACTTGCGGATGAAAGGAGACAGTTTCTCAACATCCACCTTGTAGTTGGCAGACATGTACTTCTTGATGGCTTGCAGAGATGAACCACCACGTTCCTTGAGCGCGCTGATGGATGCAGTCACCATTGCAGACACCTTGGGATGCGTTGGCACGGCCTTTGCCTTTCCCTTGGACACTTTCGCGGACGCCTTTTTGGGGCTTTTCAGGGCAGCGGGGGCCGCGGCCCCAGCAGGAGCGGACACTTCTTCGGACATGACCAACTCTACTTGATCCCAAAGAGCAACTGTTCGCAACAGTAGTAGTAAGCGTTGGACACGCCCGAACCAGCACTCAGAATGCAGAAGCGTGCTGATTGGCCGAGAGGCGATCGCGGACCTCTTGGAGAAGTCCTCCAAAGGTGTCGAATGTTCGTAGCCGTGCCGTTTCTAAAATAACCACGTTGGGAGTCCAATTTTTTTCCCTTCTGTTCTCTAACATAGGTTCAACATTATCCTTGCAAGTTTGCATCACTTTAATCGTGAAAAACTATTTTAGAGAGCCAAGCACGCGGGCCCTCGCTAGAAAACTGCCCAAAACAGCATCCAGAATGAACATGCGCGCTGATTGGCCGAGAGGCGATCGCGGACCTCTTGGAGAAGTCCTCCAAAGGTGTCGAATGTTCGTAGCCGTGCCGTTTCTAAAATAACCACGTTGGGAGTCCAATTTTTTTCCCTTCTGTTCTCTAACATAGGTTCAACATTATCCTTACAAGTTTGCATCACTTTAATCGTGAGAAACTATTTTAGAGAGCCAAGCACGCGGGCCCTCGCTAGAAAACTGCCCAAAACAGCATCCAGAATGAACATGCGCGCTGATTGGCCGAGAGGCGATCGCGGACCTCTTGGAGAAGTCCTCCAAAGGTGTCGAAAGTTCGTAGCCGTGCCGTTTCTAAAATAACCACGTTGGGAGTCCAATTTTTTTTCGCTTCTGTTCTCTAACATAGGTTCAACATTATCCTTACAAGTTTGCATCACTTTAATCGTGAGAAACTATTTTAGAGAGCCAAGCACGCGGGCCCTCGCTAGAAAACTGCCCAAAACAGCATCCAGAATGAACATGCGCGCTGATTGGCCGAGAGGCGATCGCGGACCTCTTGGAGAAGTCCTCCAAAGGTGTCGAAAGTTCGTAGCCGTGCCGTTTCTAAAATAACCACGTTGGGAGTCCAATTTTTTTCGCTTCTGTTCTCTAACATAGGTTCAACATTATCCTTACAAGTTTGCATCACTTTAATCGTGAGAAACTATTTTAGAGAGCCAAGCACGCGGGCCCTCGCTAGAAAACTGCCCAAAACAGCATCCAGAATGAACATGCGCGCTGATTGGCCGAGAGGCGAGCGCGCGGACCGCGGGAGAAGTCCTCCAAAGGTGGGTAATGTTTTTAACCATGCCGTTTGTAAAATAAATAAGTTTCAAGTCTATTTTTTTCTTGCTTCTGTTCTTTAACATATGTTCCACAACATCATCCCAAGTTTACATCACTTCAATCGTGAAATAGTTTGTTAGAGAGCCACGCGCGCAGGCCCTCGCTAGAAAATCGCCCAAAACAGCATTCAGAATGAACAAGCGCTCTCATTGGCCGAGAGGAGAGTGCGGACCTCGGGGAGAAGGGCTCGCGCTTGCTGCACATTGGCAGTTGGTCCTTAGGAGTGGAGGTGTGTTGCTGCTTGCTAGCTCTCTCGTGTTATTGTCCGTAGTCGTCACCAACGTTTTCGGAATGGCCCGTACGAAGCAGACCGCCCGCAAGAGCACGGGAGGAAAAGCACCGCGCAAGCAGCTTGCTACCAAGGCCGCCCGGAAGAGTGCTCCTGCAACCGGTGGAGTCAAGAAGCCGCATCGCTACAGGCCGGGCACGGTCGCGCTGCGTGAGATTCGTCGTTACCAGAAGTCGACTGAGCTGCTCATCCGCAAGCTGCCCTTCCAGAGGCTGGTGCGGGAGATCGCGCAAGACTTCAAGACGGACCTCCGCTTCCAGAGCTCGGCTGTGATGGCCCTGCAGGAGGCCAGCGAGGCCTACTTGGTCGGTCTCTTTGAAGACACCAACCTTTGTGCCATCCACGCCAAGCGGGTAACCATCATGCCTAAGGACATCCAGCTGGCTCGTCGCATCCGCGGTGAACGCGCTTAAGTCTTGTCGCTTCATTGGAAGTGGCAGGCAACGCCACAAAAAAACGGCCCTCTTCAGGGCCACATCAGTCATGCTTTTCGGACATGTGTAAAGCGTGCCGACATCCTCCCGTGTCTCAATCTTCCCCTCCGATGCTAACTTGTTCCAAGTGCAGGAGTTCAAAAGCTGTGAGTACTTTTTATTCATTCCGTCTTCTTGCACTAGTTTCCATGGCGCCAAGTCCTTCATTCGCAGTTGCTTCCAACGATTCTTTCATGTGTTCCTTGTCGCATATAGCAACAAAAAAACTAGTATGTTTTCTTAAGGTGTTGTCGAATGAAACAAAACCTCTACCGAGACATTACAGCATTCTAGCAATCAGCGAATATTGCGGTTATAGATTTGAGCAACAAAAACATGTGGAGTAATTTTCGCCTTCTGTTTTTCTTTTTGAGGGATGTCCACAACATTTCTTGCCCTCTGCCGGTTTCAGGGAAACGCTGCTGCGATTGTAGACTTGTAAAGACAGCTTCAAATCCTCTGAAAGCGAGGCAGTGCAGCGGTGGTTTTACGAGTTCAAATAACAAACATTGCTGGCCTTTGCACCCGACAGCTAATCTCGTTCGGTCGCTCAACGCAATTCGTGCGCTTGGAAGAATTTGGCATTAAATGCAGCATGCATATCATGCCTTAGAGTGGCATTCAAGTGATGAAAGAGAAACACTGGTGGCATTCACACAAAAAGAACACAAGGAAATCGAAATGCACATACCCGAGCGTTTAGAGACACGGAAGACTGGCGCACGGAAAAGAGTATCCCGTACTCAAGTCATGAGTGGTCCTGAAAAGGACCGTTTTTCTTTAGCGGATGCCGCGAGATGGCTTACGCCTTCTTCTCGGTCTTCTTGGGAAGGAGGACGGCCTGGATGTTGGGCAAGACACCTCCTTGCGCGATGGTAACGCCGGACAGCAGCTTGTTGAGCTCCTCGTCGTTGCGAATGGCCAGCTGCAGGTGTCGAGGGATGATCCTAGTTTTCTTGTTGTCCCTGGCTGCGTTTCCTGCCAGCTCGAGCACTTCGGCAGCCAGGTACTCGAGTACGGCCGCCAAGTAGACGGGGGCACCGGCACCAACTCGCTCCGCGTAGTTGCCCTTTCGCAGCAGTCGGTGGATCCTTCCCACAGGAAACTGGAGCCCCGCGCGGCTGGAACGGGTCTTGCTCTTGCCCTTTGCCTTGCCTCCTTTTCCGCGCCCAGACATCTTGGTGGAGGTGAGAAGTGGACGACCGAACGAACCGACGAACACTGAGTGAGTGAGGGAGTCAGAGCATCGAGAAGCAGAAAATCAAAGGAAGTGCAATTCCTCTCCGCTTGGGGGCGCTGCAAGAGCGCGTTTTCGCCTTGCACTACCTCTGCTTCACAGCACTCCTCTCCCAAAACCCTCTCCCAAAAGTCAGCTGCTTCCTCATTGGTTCGCGCAGAAACCAATCGCGAAGCTTCCTTTCGGGCGAAATCCAATCACAGCACTTTGTTTCCCGCGCTCCAGAATGCTAACCAATCGGAGCACAATTTTCAGAATGCTGTTGAAGCCTTACAAA